>OVAQ01000091.1:0-55570 GCA_900406345.1 Erysimum cheiri
TAAAATATTTTTGTTTTGGCCTTAGGCCACCACCATCCTAGGCACGGCACTGGTTATTATCCACAGAAAATAAGAAAATTTGAGTGGACACTAGTAGATTTGGTCCATGGAGAAACTTGGCTTTATGCACAAAGTCCAAAAGAGGAACACAAAAATCTTAAAAAATATTTACAAGAACAATCTCGAAAAACTTTGCTTGGACAGTAGTTTTGGTCCCTGGAGAAACTTGGCTTTGTATACATAAAGTCCAAACGAGGAACACAAAATTCTTAAAAACTCTGTACAAGAACCATCTTGAAGAACTTGAAGAAATCAAACATGGAAATGATGATCATGATACTTCTCCTATGCTCAATAATCTTTATTACCATTCTATTATTCAGCAACCAAACTTCAAGGAAGACAAGCAACACACCAACGTCACCACCGAGACTTCCATTGATCGGAAACCTTCACCAGCTCGGCCGTCACCCTCACCGATCACTATGCTCTCTCAGCCACCGCTACGGTCCTCTCATGCTACTCCACTTAGGCCGTGTCCCCGTTCTGGTAGTCTCCTCCGCGGACATGGCTCAAGACATTTTGAAGACGCATGATCTCGTTTTTGCGAGCCGTCCACGGTCTAAAATCACCAAGAAGCTCCTTTACGATGGGCGTGATGTGGCCATAGCTCCTTATGGAGAGTATTGGAGGCAAATGAAGAGTGTGTGCGTCCTTAGTTTGCTCAGCAACAAAATGGTACGATCCTTTCGAGATGTGAGACAACAAGAGATTAGTATGATGATGGAGAAGATCCGGCAATCGAGTTCTTTTCAGGTGAATCTAAGCGAGATATTAGCGAGTTTAACGAACGATGTGATATGTAGGGTTGCTTTGGGACGGAAATACGGCGGTGAAACAGATTTTAAGGAGTTAATGAAGAGGCTTACAAGGCTACTAGGGGCTATAAGTGTGGGGGATTATGTACCGTGGCTTGCGTGGATTGATTGGATCTCTGGTTTGGATAGTCAGCTAGAAAAGACGGGAAATGATCTTGATGAATTCTTGGAAAGAGTTGTCCAAGATCATGTAGATGTCAACCGACAGAGGACTGATTTCGTCGATGTATTGCTCACCATTCAGAGAGAGAAGAGCGTGGGGTTTGAGATCGACCGTGTCAGCATAAAGGCAATCATCTTGGTAAAGGGAATTAAGAACAATAAATCAAATTCATATTCAATGATGCTTTAGTGTATAACCATGCATAGTTCTTGTTTTATTTTTTCAGGATATTTTTGTGGGTGGTACGGACACATCATACACACTTATGGAATGGACAATGACAGAGCTTCTACGTCACCCAGAGTGTTTGAACAAACTCCAACTGGAAGTCCGAACGATTTGTAATGACAAATTGGTTGTATCCGAAGAAGACCTTCAAGAGATGAAATACTTAAAAGCTGTGATCAAAGAGACATTGAGGCTACATCCTCCACTACCATTGATGGTTCTTCACAAATCAACACAAGATGTCAAATTAAGAGACTACCACATACCTGCCGGTACACAGGTAATGATCAATGCATGGGCCATCGGGAGAGAGGCTGCATCATGGGGACCAGACGCCGAGGAGTTTAGACCGGAGAGACATTTAGATTCGTCTGTTGATTACCGAGGTCAGGATTTTGAGCTGATTCCATTTGGAGCAGGGCGAAGGATTTGCCCAGGAATATCATTTGCTGTGGTGTTGAACGAGGTGGTTTTGGCTAACTTAGTGCATCGGTTTGATTGGAGATTACCGGTTGAATATACAGAAGATCAGACCGGTGTCGCTGAATCAACCGGTATTGCGATTCACCGAAAGTTCCCTCTTTATGCCATTGCATCTCATACTACTTGACTTAGGCATTGTGTATAGAGAGATGCTTTACTATATTTTGTGTACACAAATACGTTTACTCATCATTTGACTTCCTTTTTCGTCTGTTTTTTTTTTTTTTTTTTTTTTTTTTTTTTTTTTTTNTTATTATTAGATTTACGGTTGATTTTACCAAACAAATAACGCCGCTCTTTTAGTAAAATATGGTATAGAATAGTAATATCCTGTTAAATGTTACTGTTCCTGGTTCCCATGACGTGTAATATATTAGTTCATCACTTCTTGCTAGTTCGACTACTTGATTTGTTTATTTTGATGGCTACGTTTAACTTTTGGGCTAAGAAAGTGGAAATATGGTGAAGTTGAAAAGGAAGAGATTGATAGTTACTAAAGTTTGTCTAGAAGACTTGAGTCTTGAGGTTTAACTAGACAATCTAATTGAGGAAAATGAGAAAGGTAGCAAAAAGATTTTGTTGATGCATGCCAATGCACAACTAAATCTTGAAAAGTTATTTAAAATATACAAAATAAGGAACATATCTTTTAGGAGATAGATAGTGTTTTGTGGACTTGGTAGCTATCAAAAAATCTAACAAACAAGGTATTTGAAAAATTATAAAAGTAGAAGATAATTCTTTTGGTTTGGTCAAAGATATTTTTTGTTTATTTATCTTTAAATAGCAAAAAAAGTTACGTGTCAACTTAATTGTGTGTACTTGGGTGTCATACTATAAATGTAGAGATTTTTTACCTTTAATATATAGGATTTGAGAGAATCTATTTACTCAAATTTTTTTCCTATTTAGGCAAAACGTGGAAAATTTGAGTGGACACTAGCTATGTAACGCATAGAAGAAACTTGGCTTATATATGATCCAAGTGGCCAAGTCCACAAGAAGAACACAAAAATCTTAAGAAACTCTTCACGAGAAAAACTTGAAGAACGTGAAGAATCCAAATTTACAAAATATGATCGTGATACTTTTCTTATGCTTACTATTTGTCATAACCATTCTCTTCTTCAAAAAACAGACGACATGGACGAAAAGCATCACATTTGCATCCCCACCGAAACTTCCTTTGATCGGAAACCTTCATCAGCTCGGCCAACATCCTCACCGATCCCTATGCTATCTCAGCCATCGTTACGGTCCTCTCATGCTCCTCCACTTCGGAAGTGTCCCCGTTATTGTAGCCTCTACCGCAGAGGCGGCTCGAGACGTTTTGAAGACGCATGATCGCGTTTTCTCAAGCCGTCCAAAGTCGAAAATCTTCGAAAAGCTTCTTTACAAGAGCCGCAATATGGCCTCAGCTCCTTATGGAGAGTACTGGAGACAAATGAAGAGTGTTAGTGTTATACATCTCCTCAGCAACAAAATGGTACGGACTTTTCGAGACGTGAGACAAGAAGAGATCACTCTGATGATGGAAAAGATCCGGAAATCGAGTTCTTCGCCGATAAATCTTACCAAGATCTTGTCGAGTTTAACTAACGATGTTATATGTAGAGTCGCTTTGGGGCGGAAATACGGTGTTGGAACAGATTTTAAAGAGTTAATAGACAGGCTCATGTTTCAGCTAGGTACGTTTACTGTCGGTAGTTTTGTACCGTGGCTCGGGTGGATTGATTGGGTCAGCGGTTTGGAGGCTCGACTCGAAAAGACCGCAAATGATTTCGATAAGCTCTTGGAGAGAATTGTGCAGGATCATGAAGATGGAGACGGCGATAAGAGTGATTTCGTCGATGTACTACTCGCGGTTCAGAGAGATAAAAGCATCGGGTTGGAGATCGACCGGCGAAGCATTAAGGCAATTGTCTTGGTAATGGCATAAAAAAGAGATATCATATTCAAATTATAATCCAATGTTTTTGTATATAACCATTAATTGTTTTTCTTTTTCTTGGATTTAACTTTTCAGGATGCTTTTGTGGGTGGTACAGACACATCCTCCACGCTTGTGGAATGGGAAATGACAGAGCTTCTAAGAAACCCAAAGTGTCTAAAAAGACTTCAAGAAGAAGTCCGTACAATTTGTAAGGGCAAATCAAGTGTATCAGAAGACGATATTAACGACATGCCCTACTTAAAAGCTGTGGTCAAAGAGGCACTCAGGCTACATCCTCCAGTTCCATTGATGGTTCCTCACCAGTCAACAGAAGATGTCAGGTTAAGAGATAACTACATACCTGCCGGTACGCAGGTTATGATCAATCTTTGGGCGATCGGGAGAGAGGCTGCGACTTGGGGACCAGACCCGAATGAGTTTAGGCCAGAGAGGCATTTAGAGTCATCTGCTGATTTCCGGGGTCAGGATTTTGAGCTGATTCCGTTTGGAGCAGGGAGAAGGATGTGCCCAGGAATATCATTTGCTGTGGTGTTGAATGAGGTGGTTTTGGCTAACTTAATGCATGGGTTTGATTGGCAATCTACAGAAGATCAGACCGAGGTTGCTGAATCAATCGGTAGTGTGATTCGCCGCATGTTCCCTCTTAACGTCATTGCAACATCAGCTACTTAGACTAAGGCATTATATATAAATGCTTACTATATATCATGTTATGTCTGCAATAAACATGTTTACTCATTTGTAACTCTTGTTAGCAAAGAGATGTTTGAGATTTAAAAGTTTCGAGTTCCTAAACTAATTTAGAAAGCCAAGTGAGCTTTACTTGATTCATTATTCTGTACGACAAGCGTCATCAGTCCCCTCTCAATTGGGCTTTCACGGCTGGGCCATCCATCTATATATTTTGAAACAAGCATAAACTCATATGACCAAACTCAATGCATTGAACCAGCAATGTTATAGTGGACAGTAGATTTTGGTCGACTTTCGAGGGGATTAATATGTAATTATCCACGTTAGACAAATCAAGAGTGGACAGTAGATTGGTAGGATCAACTTGGCCTACTAGAGGAATTTTGTGGTTCATTGTATATGCACCACTCATCTACATTTTTAGTAGACTTGAACAATGATTATCTCTATATAGGACTCATATCATGTAAGTTCAAAACGAAGAGCACAAAATTCTTATAAAGTCTTTACAAGAAAGTCTTGAAGAACTTGGGGAATCCAAACGTGGAAGCGATGATGGCGATATTTCTTCTATGTACAACAACCTTCATTACGATTCTCTTCTTAAAAAAACAGATGACTCGAAAGAAAAGCAACACACCACCATCACCACCGAGACTTCCGTTGATCGGAAACCTTCATCAGCTAGGCCGCCACCCTCACCGATCACTGCGCTCTCTCAGCAACCGTTACGGTCCTCTCATGCTCCTTCACTTTGGCCGTGTCCCTATTCTTGTAGTCTCTTCCGCAGATGTGGCTCGAGATATTTTGAAGACGCATGACCGCGTATTTGCTTCCCGTGGACAGTCAAAACTCATCGAGATGCTCTTTTACAACGGGCGTGATGTTGCCTTCGCTCCTTATGGAGAGTATTGGAGACAAATGAAGAGTGTTAGTGTTATCCATCTCCTCAGCAACAAAATGGTCAGGTCCTTTCGAAACGTGAGACAAGAAGAGATCAGTCTGATGATGGAGAAGATCCATAAATCAAGTTCTTTGCCGGTGAATCTAAGCGAGCTATTGGCGAGTTTAACGAACGATGTGATATCTAGAGTTGCTTTGGGACGGAAATACAGCAGTGAAACAGATACTAAGGAGATAATGAAAAGGCTCATGAGGCTACTTGGCGAGTTTAGTGTGGGAACTTATGTACCATGGCTTGCATGAATTGATTGGATCTGTGGTTTGGATGGACAGCTAAAAAAGACGGGCAATGATCTTGATGAATTCTTGGAGAAGGTTGTCCAAGATCATGTAGATGGCGACGGACATAGGACTGACTTTGTGGATGTGTTGCTCGCAGTTCAGAGAGAGAAGAGCGTCGGGTTTGAAATCGACCGGTTAAGCTTAAAGGCTATCATCTTGGTAAAGGGATAAGAAGAAATTAAAAACATATTCATTGATGTTTTAGTTTACGTAATTGTAGTTCTTGTTTTGGTTTTTCACTTTTCAGGATATTGTTGTGGCTGGTACGGATACATCGTACGCAGTAATAGAGTGGGCAATGACAGAGCTTCTTCGTCATCCAGAATGTCTGAACAAATTCCAGGAAGAAGTCCGTAGGATTTGTAAGGGTAATTTGAGTGTATCAGAAGAAGACATTCAAGAAATGAACTACTTAAAAGCTGTGATCAAAGAGACAATGAGGCTACATCCTCCACTTCCATTGTTGGTTCCTCACGAATCAACACGAGATGTCAGATTAGGAGATTACCACATACCGGCCGGTACACAGGCAATGATCAATGTTTGGGCGATCGGGAGAGAGGCTGCGACGTGGGGACTAGACGCAGAGGAGTTTAGGCCGGAGAGACATTTAGATTCATCTGTTGATTTCCGGGGTCTCAATTTTGAGCTGATTCCGTTTGGAGCAGGGAGAAGGATTTGTCCAGCAATATCATTCGCGGTGGTCACGATTGAGGTGGCTTTGGCTAACTTAGTGCATCAGTGCAATTGGAGATTACCAGTTGAATCTACAGAAGATCAAACCAGTGTCGCTGAATCAACCGGTTTGGCGATTCACCGCTTGTTCCCTCTTTACGCCATTGCATCATCTACTACTTGATTGAGGCATTATATATAAATGGTTTTATTGTGTTTATGCATACACAAATAAGTTTACTCATTCCAAAGTCTTACTCACAAAGAGCTCTTTAAGATTTTAGTTCTTGACTAACTACGCTAATTTTGAAAGCTGATTGAACTTACTTGATTCATTCTTCTGTACAACGAGCATTCATCAGTCCCCTCTCAGCTGGGATTCACGGCTAGTCAAAGGAACATAACGGACTGAAGTTTCACTCTTGATGCTAACCGAACCATCTGAGTTCTTATCCACCACTTGCAGATCTTGGAATATGTTCCCAACCGGAATCACCAGTCTCCCACCAGGTTTCAATTGATCAATCAATGCCTCTGGGATCTCTGGTGCTGCTGCTCCGACATGAATAGCATCATAAGGGGCAAACTCAGCCCATCCTTGCCTTCCATCTATTTGAAACGAACAAGAACTCATTAAACCAGCAATGTGAAAAAAGAAACATCAAACAAATCTCAAAAACTTGAATCGAAGCTCACCGCCAACATGAACAGCAAGAGAACCTTCTTTCAGCAATGGCGAAGCAGCACTCGCTTCAATATTCTTAACAGAAGAAGCCACCAGTTCAGGGATGTGTTCCACACCAATAGCACGCCCTTCGGGTCCAACCATAACCGCAAAGCAAGCAGTTAAGTACCCGGTCCCTATCAAGATTAATCATATGCTTATTCATCATACTCAAAAGCCAAGAAGAACCCATAATACTATGGACTGGAGAAAGAACCCAATTCAAGACAGAAAACAAACAAACCCGAGCCGACATCAAGAACACGCATTCCCGGTTTCAAATGCTTTTCAAGAAGTTGAAGACACATTGCGTGCATATGAGGAGCTGATATGGTCACATTATACCCAATAGACATAGGACTATCAACATAAGCAGAGGAACGATCTGATACAAATAAGCCTCTATCCACAGCCTCCATAGCTTTAGCAACTTCATCTGACGTAACGATACCATGATTTTGCAATTTCTCCACCATAGCTTTGTTCTTATTGATACTACTTGGACTCCAAAATTGCTACAACATCGATTACAAAACAGAACCGAAGAAAATGAAGTAACTTCCGAAAATTGATTCCAAAATCTGATTATCGGATAACTAATCGTAGTGAGCGCAATCGAAAAAATCTCAAAGTATTGAATCGATCGGAAATGGAATTGACAATTACATGTGTTGATTCGAATGTAAACGATTATTCAGCCGAGAGAAAGAGTACCTTCATCTTATCTGAGAGGAAGCTTCCGCCTTCCGGTGAAAAGAGAGAAGAAGGTTCAAAGAGAGTGAGAGAAGTGATCGGAGAGGAATGGGAAAAGTGATGACGAATGCGCATAATAGCGGAAACTTCACGCAAAGTAAAGAGAATCATTATCATGCGCGTATTTTTTGGGATTTTTTGCAACTTTCCCCACAACTTTCTATTAAATCTTAGTATATATCCCATACTTTTTTCTCTAACAGTTTGGCACAAATTTCCTTTTTTTTTATAGCAAGCACAAATGTCTATTCTTCCTACGTTTTTACTTTTTATGGCCTACTCATTTGCAATTGCATCGGACTTTTTTGAAGGGATTCCTCATCAATTATTGAAGCTATCAAAAGATTTGGGAATCTTAACGTTTTGGATATTAGTAAATTGGATAAAGTTTTTAAGGACAAGTTAAGGGACGCTAGCTATGTGGCTCGGTCCACAAATAATCACGATCCCTAGACTAAGAACACGTTATTGTAAATTTAAATTATTGTGTTTCGAACGTATTTACAACAAACAAAATAATAAAAATCACTTGCAAGCAACTAGGAAACATCTAACCACGTCGTTGCATTTTGGGGATCTTGTTAAAGAAAATTTAAGTATACGACTAATAACATAGGCGTAAACCCAAGATAAGATCGGTATTTGTTGAAAATGAAAATTGTATAATCGCCAAATATTTGTTTCCCCTATTTTAGATCTTCGTATAGAAGTACTTGTTTTGATGGAAAAAAATTGTCTCACGATGGATACACTTGTTACTACGCAACTATTTTAGATCCATTAATCGTTTTTATCAATAACATGCACTATACGGATTTGAAATTGGGAGATTTTATAAATACACCAAATATTATAAGAAATTTGAAAACTACACTCAATGTTTTACTAATTTGAAAACTACTCTTTTTAAGTTGAAAATTTACTATAATACCCTTTGTATTTATTTAAATATTATTTAAATAAACTTAAAATAAGAAAACTAAAATAATAAAATAAAATTAAAAATATACCTATAATTCGTAATTATTTTTTAATAAAAATAAAAATAAAATTTTTGTCAAAATTTTTGTCGGAAAAAGAAGATGCTGATGGTCTTAGATCTACTTATTAGTTTAGAGCCTTAGAGGTGAGACAATTGTCCAAATAATGTTAGAAACTCAAATTTATATATCTTTTTTTCTTCTTCTTAAAAGTTACTCCCTCTGTTTCTTTAAAAGTGTCATTTTAACACTTTTTTTTTTGTTACATAAAAAGTGTCGTTTTAGATTTTCGATGCAAAATTTAATGATTTTTTGTGTTTTATGATTATTTATATTTTGCAGTTTGTTTTACTATTGGTTGAATTGTATTTAAGTTTATAGGTAATGATGTTTTATTTTTGAAAAACTAACAAATTAAATGTTTTCTTAATTTGTGTGAAAAGTCCAAAGGTGATATTTTTTATGAAACAGAGGGAGTATAATATTTTCGTAGTTACCGATTTGGTGAACGGTGAGTACATAGTGACGGGATGGGAAACCGAATATCATGCTCTAAGTACTTGGCACTTATGTATGGCTTGTCGTCCCGATTTTCTTGGTCAAGACAAAAAAAAAGCACCGAAAAATCATATGTGTTACGGATATTTTATAGATGTCGCGTTACAGCATATGAAATACTCGGGCATTCCACCACGAGAAGATTACTCCGAGTTTCAGTGCAATCTACTTCCAATTCCTTCCTCAAGCTCCGGTGAAAAGATAAAATTTGTGAACGAGCTTCATAAACTCGAAGATGCTTTGTTCCATCTTGGTCATAGCCCAATTGGCGCAGACTTGATCGCGTATTCCAAGTTATTTTATGAAAGGGTTGACATATACTATGTATGTTGGAGAAGCATGTTTGTTTCGACTCATATCATGCGGTTATCATTGAGTCCGTTAAGCAATATTGTGGAGATACGGTAGTTGTATGTAGGATGTCGAATGGGACAAAAGCTAGTATGGAGGTTATGTGTATGTTTCACTTACCACCATGTACTTGATCGTGAATGTTGATAGTAGCAAAAAAATCGTTCGTTCGCCCACGCTCCAACCACAACATATCTTGTCCAACTTTACACTATTACGGATGCATGAGAGAAAGAATAAGAAAGTGAAAGCTGCCAGTTGCTCGAAACCTGAGGAAAATGAAGAAGTGAAACTTGATAGCAAAAGTGCACAATTCGGACGCTTAAGCGAGTATACCACATGCGTCTAGATTGTTTTAATCTGTAAAGTTATGACCGTACATATTTCATTAGACTTTGAATATAAAGCTTCAAGAACTTTAAATCCTCATAGGATTTTCATGTATATATCATTATCGAGCGATCCATAAAAATATGTTGTCACTACATCCATGATCTATAAGGTATATTTTTAAATTATTAGAGGTCGTTTAGGCTCATTAAGCACCTAAATGTAAAAGATATATGAATTGATTAGAAGATCCGTTCAATTGGTGTTCCTTTCATTACAATATTTCTGAACAAGTTCCTATTATATCCATGACTGAAAATATGTTTTTTCATAATCAGCTCCAAATCTTACAAAAAAAACTTATTGCTTCGGACTTTCCGCACAACTTTCTATTAAATTTTAGATATCCCATACTTTTTTATGTAATTGGCACAAATGTCTTTTTTTTTTTTTTCTTGCTACGTTTTTATGGCCTTTTCGTGTCATTTACGATGGATGTCCTATCATATTTTATTATTCATCCCAAAATGTCAATTAATATTTGAATTTTTTGCACATGACAATTAAGTAAGCCAAGATGCCCTTATAGCTCAGTGGTAGAGCGTCAGTCTTGTAAACTGAAGGTCCGTAGTTCGATCCTGCGTGAGGGCACTTTTTTATCAATAAATGCATTCACACCAATATGAAACCCAAACGACGTCGTCCTAGTTTATATCGTAAAAAAAACGCAAAACACAGTCGTTTTGAAGATTCGGGACTTAACAAAGACGGCCCAAAAACCTCACTGAATCCTGATGATGACGAGAACGCACGACCATCGTCGGTTTCGCTTAGGGTTTTAATCCGAAAATGGCGAATCTTATGCACAGATTTCTCAGGAACCAATCCTGTTTAAGAGCAATACCGAGACTCACCACTCTGTATCCTTCAACCCATCATAAGCCTTGCATCAGCATCGTCGAGTCTATCTGTAGAATTCGATCCAGTTCCTATTACCAATCCCGTGATTAACGTCGCCGATAAATCTCGCCGGTTTTACCCTAGTTTCCCAATCGGGTATGGGTTTAACCCGACTTTGATTCATGATGATTCGGGTCTAATCGAAACGGTGCCTTTCGCGGAGGAGAAGGAGACGGTGATTTATGCAAATAGTGTGAAGAAGAAGAGGAAGAAGAAGATGAATAAGCACAAGTATAGGAAACTCAGGAAACGTCTTGGACGCAAATCGTAGAGAGGTTGTTTGATTCGATTCCCCCTTTTGCTAATATTCCGATGAGAAAGTTTTAAACTTTTTGTATTTATTTATCAAAAACAAAAAGTTTGAAACTTTGTCTTCTTCTAAATGTTTGGGATTTCAAAGTCTGAACCATATTATTATTGAATTAGATCGATGATGTTACAAAATACTGAGGAATCTTACAATGTATTTCTCGTTAGAGTCAGTGTTTCCACTGAGTGTGCTTATAAATGGGGATGTTCCAAGTTTGTGTATTTTAGTTTTTGAACTGTCCCAGTATGGTTTTTCTTCTTTAGGTCTTTGCCTAATTAGAAAAGCTGAGATTTGTTTAGGCTTGAGTTTGTGATTTTGGTTGCTTTGATCCGCTAGTTCCTCTGAGTATATGAATCCTAGAAATCTACCAAGGATTGTGTCATATGTATTTCGTAATCTGAAGCTAAGTGTGTTACATGAGATTACTCCTCTAAGCTCTTCCAGGGATACTTAGAATCACATGGTATTATGGTAATACTTACCCACTGATTTAGAGAATTTGTAGGCTAAAGTCTGATTTGTTTTCTAGTAACTCGATGTTACATGGGTGGTATCATTGGATTGTTTGAACAAACTTGTTGTACCATCCGATGGTGGGTATGTGCCATTTTGTTGTTGTTGCAAATACTGACTTGATATATATCGAAAACGTGCTGAGTACCGACTTAGTTTCTTTGGCCAGAAATGAGGATTAGCATTCATCAAATTTCTTGATGGAGTAATTCACAAACATAGTGATTACTAATTACAAATAGATTTTTATGGGGTTGGGTGGAACATCTGCCGTATAGGTTTAACTGACATACAGAGTTGCTTGCTTCCTTCTACTATTGAGATTTTGAGATTACGTGTTCCAAATCTATTGAGTGATTACTAAACAGAGGGTTTTGTCGACCTAATTTCCAACAATCATCCTTAGAACTTGTTTCTTGAGAGACATGATTCTTCTGCTTTCTCAAATGTTGTTTTTGTTAGTTTGTTTTGTTACGATTTGATTGCTAAGAATATTAATATATATATTGCTATAATCCAATATTGTAAAAAAAAAAATTAGGGATTTGGGAATCTTAACGTTTTGGATATTAAATTGGATAAGGTTTTAAGGACAAGTTAAGGGACGCTAGCTATGTGGCTCGGTCCACGATCCCTAGACAAAGAACAGTATAACATGCACGTTACGTTACTTGTAAATTTAAATTATTGGGTTTCGAACGTATAATATTCATAACAAACAAAATAATAAAAATCACTTGCAAGCAACTAGGAAACATCTAACCACGTTGTTGCATTTTGGGGATCTTGTTAAATAAAATTAAAGTATATTAATAACATAGGCCTAAACCGAAAATAAGATCGGTATTTGTTGAATATGAAAATTGTATTATCGCCATATATTTGTTTCACGTATTTTAGATCTTCGGAGTATTTGTTTTGATGGGAAAAAATGGTCTCACGATGGATACATTTGGTACTACAAACTAAAAATGATGGTATTTTAGGTCCTATTAGTTGTTTTTTTATCAATAACATGCATTCTTTTTTTTTATTTCTTTTTTTGGCGGCCAATAACATGCATTATAAGGATTTAAAATTTAGATAATAAGACAACGATGACAATAAATTATAATTTAAAAATGACTAAACCAGCTTTCTTGGTTAATGGATTATGTCCAACCATGAAAGCATTAGTGAAATAGCTTGACAAATAATATTAGAAACTCAAATTTATATATAGTTGCTTCTTCTTCTTAAAAGCTACAATATTGCGTAGCTTCATCATCAATCATCGTGGGAGTTAGTCATATAAATAAAATTCTTATTACATACTATTTTTCAATTAAGTGGAATCTTTTCCGTACATATGAATATTCATCAATTAGAATCACGATAGCAAAGTAAATTATATAATAACAAAAATAATTAAATATATGTTTGTTTCCTTACATTAGGAAGCATCTATGATCCAACCACGATGCGGGTGTTAAGCCAAGATCCATTCCACATTATTCATTCATATCCACTACGTAAAATGACATTAGCTTAAAAATAAAAGTCTAAACCCAAGATCGATTTAAGATTGTTAATGTTCATTTCATTTAAATCTCAAACTTGATGTAAAACACCAAAATTTTGGCTAAGAACTTAGATACAACCGCCATCTTTGCACGTTATCTTGTGGCCTGACTTTTTATTATCAACGAACGGGCTTCCCCAAAACTCAAAAGTGTTCACTCATCTTCAGAATGAAAGTTAATAAATCGCCACGAGATTCTTCCTCGTAGAACACATGGCATTACCGGGATCCATGGAGAGAAATGGTTTATGTAAGACTTAGTACATTAATCATTAAATGGTCAATGTTAGTAAATTAATTTGGACTATAATTTTTGTTTTATAAATTGCTTGGTGGTTTAAGACGTGTTTTATTAAAAGATACTAGTAATTATCTTCCTACCTCCTTCCTTTCATACGGTCGAATTAAAGTTTTTCATGCCCCGTAGTTAATGAAAAAATCAAAAAGTTCATAGTTTTTTTTTTTTTTTTTAAATCATAGTTTAAGTTTCAAAAATTTCAAATGACTATAGTCTGGGGATTCAATTTTTCTTAAAAAAAAATCTATTTATAAAAGAAAAAAATAAACAAAATTTCAAATTCATTATTGGAGTCTTACATAACACTTGTAGCAAGGATTATAAACGGATAGATATTTGTGTATGTTTGTAGTCAGATTGATGTATTAAAATTTTCTTAAGAAGTTCATGTAATAGATAAAGTTTTTCTTGTATCTTTCTAGTAGTATACCCATCATTTCGTCTGAACATGACCATAATATAATCATAAAAATAAAAGATACGCTCATAAAAATAGTTTTATTCTCAATTAAACTCGACCAAATTATTTCTTTTCCCATTTTAAATCTTTTGCAAAAGGAGAGTTTTGATTGAACAAGTCAACGATGCCATGGTGTGAACAGCTTTTGTCACCACATTTTTCCAAATCCCAATGGCCATATGTTAATCCAACTATTGCTTTCATTATTTTCTTAAGCAACTTGTTGCTTCATCTTAATTTTTCCATTATTGTATAATCCTATCCATCAACCATGACAAATATCAATATCATTATCATCCAAAAATTTATAGAATCTATTTACACATATATAAGCATAAAATATTATAAAACCAGAAGTAATTAATCTTATGATCTAAACTATTTAAAAAGAAATTATTACACTCATGATGATGGGTTCCTTAATCCTCTTAGATGCGTGTCCTAAAAGCCTTCCACAAGTCTAACCAAGACGTATACACAATAATAGTTCATTTTATAATCGTTGATGGTATTTGGGTCATTTCAAGTCGCTACAGAAAAATATTTCTCTTTGCCTATATATTTCCGACACCATTTCATTAAACATTCAACCTCAAACAAATAATCAATCAACAACAACAAAAAAAAAACAATGAAGAAAGTTCTTTTCACATTTCTCCTTTCTCTTGTCATTCTCCAAACTGCTTGTGGATTCGATTACCAGGACAAGGAAATAGAGAGCGAGGAAGGCTTATCAAAGCTTTATGACAGATGGAGGAGCCACCATTCTGTTCCTAGGAGTCTCCATGAAAGGGAGAAGAGATTCAACGTATTCAGACACAATGTGATGCATGTTCATAACACCAACAAGAAGAACAAGTCATACAAACTGAAGCTCAACAAGTTTGCAGATTTAACGATTCAAGAGTTCAAGAATGCCTACACGGGTTCTAATATCAAGCATCACAGGATGTTGCAAGGACCAAAAGGCGGCTCCAACCAGTTCATGTATGAGAATGTATCCAAATTACCGTCCTCTGTTGATTGGAGAAAGAAAGGTGCTGTCACTGAAATCAAGAATCAAGGAAAATGTGGTAAGTATAAAATTAGTTGAATTTTATAGAGTAAATTATGAGTCAATATAAATTTTAACAATACGTAGAATGTTAGAAGTAACAATATATTTAATTAAACTTAATGTTAACATAATCTCTTTGTTGATCTAATGATTCAAAATTGCTGAATAATTACCAGGAAGTTGTTGGGCATTCTCTACCGTAGCAGCTGTTGAGGGAATCAACCAGATCAAGACGAAGAAGCTGGTCTCACTGTCTGAACAAGAACTAGTGGATTGTGACACTAACCAGAACGAAGGTTGTAACGGAGGTCTTATGGAGATTGCATTTGAATTCATCAAGAGGAACGGTGGGATCACGACCGAAGATAGCTATCCCTATGAAGGTCTTGATGGAAAATGCGACGCTTCAAAAGATAACGGCGTGCTTGTGACGATAGATGGGCATGAAAATGTACCGGAAAACGACGAAAATGCTCTTCTTAAGGCTGTTGCTAACCAACCTGTATCTGTTGCAATTGATGCTGGAAGTTCAGATTTCCAGTTTTATTCAGAGGTAAAAAGAATATCAACAAAATCCGGTTATATTATACTATACAAGTTTCATATCTTGAACATCATATATATATAGCCATATGTCATGACTCATGTATATAACATTTGGTCACATCTTTGGTAACGTGTTGTAGGGAGTGTTTACGGGATACTGTGGAACAGAGCTGAACCACGGTGTGGCAGCGGTCGGGTACGGAGTTGAGAGTGGGAAAAAGTATTGGATAGTGAGAAACTCATGGGGGGCTGAATGGGGAGAGGGAGGCTATATAAAGCTTGAGAGAGGGATTGATGAATCGGAAGGGCGTTGCGGTATTGCGATGGAGGCATCGTATCCGATCAAGCTATCGTCTTCTAATCCTTCCCCGAAAGACGTTGACGTCAAAGATGAGCTCTAGATATGCGTAAACATTTGTGTAAAACCATATCAATGGTGATCACAATTCCTTGTCGATTCATGTTGTTATTTTCGTCTTCATGATGTTGCTTTTGGATTTGAATAAAAAGGTCTCGTTTTTCTCTAACTTTGTTTATCAATCTTTCTGTGGACAACTTGTATTCGATGAAACTGTTTTCACAAGACATTGTTTCCTACAAAAAAATAGCCTCACAATTTTGCGGAAATACACAGTAAATGTAAACCGAATCAAAACTGGCGGGATTGATTCACAACCGACCGTTAACCGAATCATTAAGAAGAAGATGTTCATCATATTATTCATCAATGAGAGACTTCAACATCTGTCTGAATTTAGGAATCTTGTTTGCTTCCACGGCCATCACTAAACCCATCAACTGATAATTCTTCATCTGCGAGAATCGCCAATAAAACCAAACATCACAAGTAAGAAACAATTGAAATTATAACTGTGTGTATAATTAGCCGTGGAGATGAACATACTTCTTGAGATGTAACCAGCTGTGAGCGCATAGGGAATGTGAAGGACCAAGAGCTAAGCTGCAAATGTAGTTTTTACAACAAATGTTCAGAGAATAAACTTGTTCTTTTCACACAGGGAAGTCGAGTAAATATATGCGAGAATAATTTACCTCGAGAAAAAGTTCATCTTCAGGTTTAACAAATACTGTTTCTTCAATGTCTTCTTCACCATGTCGAGGTTTTCTCGGCTTAGGATTCTTCAGCTATATAACCAAGAATCACTATCACAATGTTACAACAAGAAAAGCTGAAAAATAATCTTACGGTTAAAACTAATTACCTTGTATATCTTGGTGACTATAAGATATGACTTGAAACGGAAAGAGCTTCGAAGCTTTTCTGTAGGCTATTGAACAAAAAATAACTGTTAAATTTGAAATTGCTCATAAGAAATTACCTAAAAGTTTATTCTAAAAGATGGAAACCTCGTCTTCAGTGGCCCATGAGACTTCATCGAACGTTCCATCGTAAAGTGGAGGAAGAAGTTGTGGAGGAAGATTCATCACTCTTTGAGATACCAATAAACCAACATCTTGTGCCTTTTTCTCTAAGAGCATCTCTAGATCATTCACTATATTCTTTTCAGAACAAACTTTACGAATAAACTCTTTTAACTCTCTAAAGCACTTATTGTCCTGAACAAAATGCAAACAAACACACATTTTAGGATTAGAAGTACTTCAACAAGCCTAACAACCAAAAATCACCAAGCATAATGTAAGATTATATCACACAAAGCCCTTATTCAAGTGAGTTTTCTAGTGACTTGCCTTATATCTTGCCAAGTTAAGAGCAGTGACAAGAGCAAAAACTGACTCGTCCTCGTCATCTGCTACTTTAACAACAGTTCCTACAGTTGTTTGCTCCAATATCAAATCAACAAAACTGCTCAAATCCCACTCCTTGTCATCGAGATAGTTTTGTAACAGGATCTTAACCCCATGAAAGTCTGTAGGTTTAGGATCAAAGAATTCAAAGTCTGCTTGGACATCTTCCTTCAAAGATCAAGCATAGAAAAAAGTATAAATTAGGGAGCTTTCCGTCAACAAAATCAACAGAAAGAGTAAGGAATCCCTCACCTGAGAGTCTTCTTCATCAGAGGAGTCCGAAAATTGTTCGTCTTTCTCCTTTTTAGGTAATTTAGGGAGCTTTTCCTTTTCATCTACAAACATTAGAATGATACATCACTAACAATGTTTGTGAATATAAAACTTTCAATCAAGCTAAGGTTTACTCACTAAAAGATATCTCTTCAGAACATTGACAATCTTTAGGATGAGGCAAATTACGCCTAGCCATTGAAGCAAAGGCAAGTGACCGCATAAACGGTGAAAACGCTAAAGGCTGATGCTTTGACAATCTTCTTCCTAATGGTCTTCGAGGCATCTACAGTGTTTCAATTCACAGCTAATAAAATTTCATACTAATTCACTAAAACTATGACAAACGCAGATAAGCTATATGAATGAGTTCAAGGAACTGTAAATTTTGGAAACACACAGAAAACGATTAAGGTCCTTGATTTGAGTTCCTCTAATCAAAAACCAGAAAACGAAACCGTACCTGGAAAAGCGGATTCAACAGTGCGCAAAAGCCAAACCCAACAAAGTTTACCCTAAAACCTTTAAGAACATAGGAAAAAAAAAAGACAAGGTTTTAACATATTATATCGGGAGAGAAGAAGTAGCAAAACTCAGTTCAAAGTAACCACATTCCCATTTTGTTAAATCCTACACAAATCGATGACTATAAAGAAAATAAAGAAGCCATTTAACAAAAAGTTTCAACCTTTCAACTGAAATTTCAGATGACGAGAGTGAAATCACATCTGCCAACTGTGATTATCCAAAATCTAACCGTTTGTGTGAATAAATCAAACCGAATACTGATATGTTCCTAGTTTTAACAGAGTATGAGAAGAGTAAAGAGAAGAAATAGAATTTTTCGAGAATCATAAGTTTGAACAAAGAGAACCAACTAATAAGAGAATCATATGTCTGAAAATTACCTCAAATCAGTGTTAGATGGAAATGGAGATTGATGGAGATGAAGATTGGATTTAGGGTTTAGAGGAAGAAGGTTTAGTTTAAGAGAGAGATCGATTAGAAAAGGGGATCGATGGTTTTGTTGTTATTTCTTAAAAGTAACAAGGATATTTTAGTAATTATCAGTTTTAGTCTCCAAAATCAATCGCGGGATGAAAATAGCGATTTCAATTTTCAGTCGTTGTGGTCTAAACGAACAAATATGTGATCGCTGTCATCGGCGATCGCCAATTGAACGAGCCTATAGTTTATGAAAAGAACCCGACACATTTTATCCTTACCATTAAAATCCACGTAATGGACGTGTCTATTGTATTTCTACCAATTCTTGAAATAAATAATACTTTTCAACTGTCTCTACCAAATCTAAATTCTCATTAGACTTTAATGCTTTATGAAACGTACCCAATCTTGCTTTTGTCCCACGCACGATCTTTTCCCCCTACTTTCTCAACTAGTCGATCTCACGTACATAACGCATACACATGTATTTATAATTTTATATACATTGAAAACACAATGATTAAGCTTTACTAGCTTTCGTGGTGTGGACTTTCTATACTGCACGCAACAGTAATTTTTACATATGATTATTTTTGGTTCGAAGAAACTCTGAGTGCGGCCAAGCGGCTGATTCAACCGTAATTAAAACTAATTTTATATCGATAAATTGAATGTTATAAGAAATTTATAATGTTATGTTTTTGGAAATACTATTAACTTAATTTGATGTCGTCATGAGTTTAATTATAACTAGGGATGTTGTGTTTGGTCAAATGAACATGGACGGTTTAGTCTTGTCAAGACCATGGAAAAGATCAGGGTTAGGTCGTCGGTAGGTCCTATATATCTACGCTATATAAAATGAAGCATGACACGGTTATGTTGCACGTCAAACATGTCAAGTTTTGTGCAGTTTGCACAAATTAACAGCCCGGTGAGCCACATGATTGGATCGGAATGGGTCTAAACTCTTACTTGAAACCATCCATGTTCAAAACCAGACCGGAACATTCAAATTAGCAATGTACTTTGGGAATAACAAATGTTATGTATATGTACGTTTAAATTAAAAAAATGTGCAATCAGTCAATCTTCCCAGGGAAACAATATATTTATGTTCCCATCTCTAATAATTTCCTCAATCATATACCATAAAAGGCATAAAAAGAAACAACAAAAATCAACAAGAAGAAACTAGCTAGAGAAATGAAACTTTTCTTGATTGTTCTCTCTTTTCTCTTCCTCCTCCAAGCATCCCAAGGATTTGATTTCCACGAAAAAGAGTTAGAGACCGAAGAGAACGTATGGAAGCTCTATGAGAGATGGAGAAGCCACCACTCTGTACCTAGAGCCTCACATGAGGCACTCAAGCGGTTCAACGTTTTTAGACACAATGTCCTTCATGTCCACAGGACGAACAAGAAGAACAAACCTTACAAACTCAAGATCAATAGATTCGCCGACATAACTCACCACGAGTTTAGAAACTCATACGCTGGCTCTAATGTTAAGCATCACCGGATGCTCCGTGGTCCCAAGCGGGGATCAGGTGGTTTCATGTATGAAAATGTGACCACAGTTCCGAGTTCCGTTGATTGGAGAGAGAAAGGAGCTGTCACTGAAGTCAAAAATCAACAGGATTGTGGTAAGAGATCTTTATAAGCTTATTAAATGATTTATTGGCTCTCTAAATCAAGAAATTCTTGTGGATTTGTTAGGTGTTTGATTTCTTGAAACTTTATGAACATCTGAATAAATCAGTGTGTACGGCTCTGTTTCGCTCTGTTTCTTATTGTTCTGTTCTTGCTCTGTTTCTATTTGGTTTGATCTTGATCCAACATATTTCTTGAATCACTAATTTAAAAACTAAATCTCCAGGAAGTTGCTGGGCGTTTTCAACAGTTGCAGCAGTGGAAGGAATAAACAAGATCAGAACAAACAAACTGCTTTCATTGTCTGAACAAGAGCTCGTTGATTGTGACACTGAAGATAATCAAGGTTGTGCAGGAGGTCTCATGGAACCTGCGTTTGAATTCATCGAGAACAATGGTGGCATCAAAACCGAAGAGACTTATCCTTACAATTCCAGTGACGTTGAACTCTGTAGAGCTAAATATATTGATGGAGAAACTGTAACGATCGATGGACACGAACACGTCCCTGAGAATGATGAGGAAGCACTTCTCAAAGCTGTTGCTCACCAGCCTGTCTCTGTAGCCATTGATGCTGGGAGCTCCGATTTCCAGCTTTACTCTGAGGTAAATCTTTAGCACTAATCACATCATTAAGATTAACTTCAGTATGTAACAATCATAATGCAACACTATACCAAATTCCATGCCAATGAACCAATCAACTGGTCTTGTATATATCATTGGTCACATCACCAGAGTCATTGATCAATTCTCATCCGATATATAAATGATTGCAAAGACTAGTTTTAGTTCGAATTTGCTCCAGAAAATTTAGTTACCCAAGATAAATTACATATCAACGTTAATCAGCCATCCATAAGTCTATGGTTTAGCATCAAAACGACAAGGAATCTCTTAATCAAGATGTATATAGAGAACATCGTCTAGTCTAAATCCATCTCCAACCTTAGAATGTTTTTGGTATGTATAATAGTTGATATTTTGTTAAGTTTCTATGCAAGTATAACATATGTTTACTACAAAAATTACATATAGTTTTTATATATAAGAAGCTTATGTATTTGATATTTTTAGTATATTTTGTGAACATAATCTAAAACATTAAGCTTAATGAGACAACATTTTTCCAAACGTTTTTTCACGATAGAAAATGTCCATGCATTCTATTGTAGGGTGTGTTTATCGGAGAATGCGGGACTCAATTAAACCACGGGGTGGCGATTGTCGGATATGGAGAGACCAAAGATGGAACCAAATATTGGATAGTGAGGAACTCATGGGGACCGGAATGGGGAGAAGGAGGCTATGTTCGGATAGAAAGAGGAATATCTGAGAATGAAGGACGTTGCGGTATAGCCATGGAGGCTTCTTACCCCACCAAGCTCTCTTCGACTCCCTCTACTGATAATGAGTCTGTAGCTGGTGATGATGTTAAAGATGAACTCTAGATACTACGAGTCATTCAAGACTGGATTTCAACGATTGTTATAGTAATCTGACACTGAGTTCATTATTGTATCGATTGAAATAATATTTAGTATGGGGTTTTACTTTACATATTTATCGTGGATTCATCTTCAATTGAGACGATTTTATGTTCTTGTAATATTGCCAACATATATGCTTGGCGGAAAAATCGAGTTCAATACTTTACTTTTGTAAGTTTAATTCACTATCTTCCTATATATTACTAGGTCTCGCGGGGAAAAATTTTATACTAAAATTCATTTTATCAATTTATATTATGGTAGAAATATGTGATCCATTTAAGTATAAGGAGATGTAATTTTAAGAGCATATATTGATATTGTTACAAAACTTTATAAACAAAAAATTACGAAAAATATATATTATTCTAAATAAAAATGTATTAACAAAAAACTAAAGTAAAAGAAACACAGTTTTTAAACATAAAACTATTTTAGTAATTAAATATCTAAAATATATTTCATGAAAAGTTACTATAAATAGACGTAACTTTAAAAAATAGTTTTCAAATTTTTATTATTATATAAAATATCATAGCAATCACTCTTAATGGAAGCTGTTTATTTATTAGTTAAAGAAAAAATATGTGTTATGCAAAACTTACTTGATAATTTTTGTTTTTTAATAAGTAAAAGCAATTTGTAACATGGTAGAACTTTGTTTATGAAATTTTCCTTAAATAATTATTCGACATTAATGTAAGTAAAAACATATTTCTTGTAAGATAGAATTTTCAAAATTTGTATCGGTTATTGTATAAAGTTTCTGACAAACTATACTTCATGTTCCTCAGTAAATTAATTTGAGAAATGAAAAGAGAGACTAAAGACACAATTTTCTAAAAAAGTTTAGTAATTAAAATTTTAATATATTTAACAAAGAATTATAATTTGAAGATATTTTTCAGATTATAAAAATTGGAAACAAATATATATAATAATATTGAAAAAAATATTTATTTTTGAAATGTCGTGATTAAAAAAAATGCAACCGTTAGCATGTAAAGACACAACCGTAAAAAAAAAGTTTACAATAAAAAGACATAACCGTTAGTATGAAAAGATACAACCGTAAAAGAAGTTTACAATGAAAAGATATAACCGTTCGTATTTTTTCGGATTGTTATTATTATATAGATTTGAGAATTGTACTTTTTGTAATCGCGAAGATGTTTTACGATCCATTATTGTTTTATGACCATATTGTGCACTTTTGCTACCAAGTTTCACTTCTTCATTTTCCTCAGGTTTCGAGCAGCTGGCAGCTTTCACGTTCTTATTCTTTCTCTCATGCATCTGTAACAATGTAAAGTTGGACAAGAGATGTTGAGGTTGGAGCATGAGACGAACGAACGGTTTTTTGCTACTATCAACATTCCCGATCAAGTACATGGTGGTAAGTGAAACATACACTTAACCTCTATGACTGACTTTTGGCCCATTCGACATCCTACATTTGTAATACACGCCAAATTCAATTTTTGTAATCGCCAAAATAACGGATTGAAAATCTAAATTTCCAAATTTTCGCCAAGACACTCAATTGTCAATATAATTTACGTAACAAACACCTTTTGTAAATCATAATAAAAATCCGTAATTCGGGAACATTTATTTATTTTGTATTTTTTTTTTTTCACAATTTATTTTGTATTACATGATGACACCTTGAGACAAAGTGAACAAACAAATGTGACCTACATATTGCCAATTTAAAAGGGTTTACTCATATACACTCTAAATAAAAGGGCAATATACCTATTGATAGTTCCACTAACCATACTACAAAAAGAATAGAACTAATCAATACGATTATAAGAAAGCTTCTTAACTAATCTTCATTATTATCTATAAACCGAACTAACTCCCTTGTTTGGATCAAACTTTCTGCTTCACCTTCACATTTGTTCTTCTTTGACTGACACAACGAAGATATAGCTTTTGCAGACACAACCCTTGTCACCAGAAGCTTCCACTTGGTGTCTTCACCCATCTTCTTGTCTTGTTCTCCCCTTTTCTTAAATTGCCTGCTCCCAAAAAAAAGTTGAAAATTGACAAATGAGATTCTAAATATCAACAAATTTCAAAAAAGTGCCAAAGATTTGCAGCCGTCGGAGTACGACCCATCATCAATTCCCATAGCAATTTGCAACGTTTCTAATTAATGTGGGTCACCACAAAAGTGTAAACATAAAGCTTTTGTCACTTTCAAAAAGTGAAACTTTTTTCACTATAAACAAAACGTTAGAGAACCTCAAATTTTCAAACTAATTAATAGTGAACGGATTGGTTTATTAGTATGTCTTTTATATATATTTTTTAAAATGTGAAATTTTTAATAAAGCCTTACAAAAAAACGTTGGGGCATACCTGCAAAGAGGGACGCGACAAGATTCGGGTTGGTCGCAAATCAAAGAATGGAGTCTAAAGAGTTGAAGCATCCGCTTGCAACGAAGACAACCCTTATCGTTACTCCTCCTCTTGCATACGGCAAAATGACGTATCAAAAGCTGGAGACCATAACACGTGGAAAACGCCTTGCAAGGCTTTGTTTTTTCCGCAATCATTGACTTATTGTTGTCTACTACGTTTGATGGACCGACCAACGTACAACCTTGTGTGCATATGTGCTCTATACACTCCATTGCCTCGCTTAGCTGCATATACAGATTCTGCTCCTTTCTGTGTCGTCGTCTTCTTTTCTTCCTCTGCATTAAATTATCATCCAACACACAATCAGAATACGACCAAATTGGGGTTGATTAGGTAGATAAACCGAATCTAACCAAATAGGAGTCAATTGATAATCTAAACTTTGTGCAACATACCAAACTAAATAAACATATTTTATTTTTTAAAAATTATCCTTTTAACTAAAACCAAACAAGAACTAAACCGAGCTAAAACGAAAAAATACCGTTTTAATTTCGTATGATATTATAGAAACCAATCCGAATAGACAAACAAAATCTAGTTCCTTTGTTACTAAGAAAAAAGAACATTGTATTACCGATTCGGCGTCGTCGATGAACTGGAGAATGTCGAGTTCGAGGAAAGGATCGTGTTCCTGAAGAAACTTCCATCCTTCGGTCTGCTCAACTGTCTTAAAATGCAAATGGATAAGACGCATAGATCTGAGGCAAACATCAGGTGCATCACAGAGCCGAGCCAGCTGGAGAACGTCGACAACGTTTTCCGCTGTTAATAGCTCTACGACGCCTTTTGAGCACCGTTGCTTCAGCTGCGTGACCATGTACACGTGAGACAACGCTAAAAGATGGATCCCATATTTCTCCATCTCATCCTCCGTCAAACTGAAACAGATAACACAACAAAAGGATATTTTAGTCATTTTCTGACAGCTGTTGTTGCCCAAATAAATTAACAAAACAGAGTTTTAAAAATTAATTAGCCGTTGATTAGTTCAAATCCGTGTGTATGTAAAAAACCCGTTCACACTTTCATATAGAAATTACTATATAGTTTTTTGTACTATTAAAAATGCTTAAAAACCAATCCGTTTGATTTTTCAACATTTGAAATTGAAGAAGAAGAAGCAAACCAACCTTGAAGAGTAGAGGAATTTGATAAAAACCGAAACGGCGTCGCACGGAACGCCAAGAATCTTAATGACTCTCATAGATCCACAGCCTCTGTAACGTCTCACCGGTTTCTTCATGATATTCATCAATACCGGTGAAGCCGAAGCCTGCATTATCCACAAATTTCAGCTAAACCAAACCAAACCGGAGAAACCTAAACAGAAAAACCGAAAAAAAATTAATAACATACCAAAACACCGGAGTGTGCCGGAATCCGACGGTTACCGGAGGTAACAATCTCAACGTCCGAAGACGTCGTCGTAAATCCGTCGTCTTCTGTTGTGGCGGGTACAGACATCGCAACGAGAACAGGTTCCATTAAATTTGCAGAGAAGAAGAAGAGAGAGAGAGAGAGAGAGAGAGATGTGTAATAGGTTTGAAGAAGAAAGGCTTTTGGTACATTTCTGGTTTATATAGAGAGATTAGCAAGGTGGGTCCCAGCGTAACTTTTTAATTGCTTACGTGGCTTTTCGCAAATATCTTTCTTTTTGCGTCTCTCTACTCTATTCTTATCTCACACGCTCGTGATCTGTTTCACTTATTTTTTGGTATTGTTCTGTGACGGAAATAGCATTTTCGGATTACTCTTTTAACAATACTGTATAACGAACAGAAGAATTCATACTCAAATTTATCTTCTATGTATCAAATTATCAATACGAACTAATAATATCATAGTAGAACGAAATTTCCTAATATAGTATTGACTAGCGACAAATATCTGAAATTTATATCGAATTTTGGTAAACTCTTCGTAAGTTTATTTTCTTGGTCCGTGGAGATTTCACGGGTCATTATAATGTTGTTACGTTATAATTTCACGGAAAGAAAAGTCCCTAGTGTTTTTCTTTTTCTTTCTTTTCTCTAATATATATGTATCCTATATAGGTAGGGCAAATATATATTTTTGTTTATACTATAACTTAATTAGTACAACGTTTGAATTTTTAATAAAAAAAAAATCACTTGAAAACCATATGATAAGAGCGAAACCACGATGAAAGTTTGTATTTTCCGTCGCGTTATTTGCATTTGTAATATTCAATATAATGTATGAGAAACACTATAGTGTATGCGCCTTTAAAAACACACACAGTATAACATAATAATAAAAAGGGAAATATAAATGCGATCGACAGAAGAGAAAAATGGACTCATTCTCTTGTTTGATAGAGATTTATTTTTTTGTAAAAAGTAAATAAATATCCGGTAAATATTGTTTTTATTAGTTCATATCTAGTTCCATTTACGCGCGATCCTCTAGTTTCATAACAATTGAAGTAAGATATAAATGTCAACAGGATCTTGTTCATAGCTATAAACTAATGTATTTGTTTTTTCTTAGCGTATATTGAAAAGAGACTGAATCCAGATCTAGTTAAGTACATTGACAGAATAACGTTCGAATGGAATCCAGTAAACTAAAACTTCTCACCATTGAAGCTTTTAACTATAAAATTTACAACAAATTAAACACACAAACATGATATCCACCAGAGTGTATATTGAATTACAAAACTTATCTAAATTAAGATTAAACCCAAACGTTTTCTAATAGCCACACTACCCATTAACACAGGCTCAAGTATGTATTTCTATAGCTTCTATTTGCTTTAAACATTTTAATGTCACCGACTTGGTGTAACATAATAATCTAACATTAGATCAAAGCATGTTCTATATAATTTGTGTGTTGAGTTGGACCAACGGTGCACCATTTTCCGTATTATATATTGCCAATATCATGAATATAAGATGAAAATATTATAGTATAATTACCTTCCTGAAAAAAGTGACTATTATAAGGTTGCTTTTGTTTGTCATCCCAAAAAACAATACGACCTTCTGTTCCATGTAGGCAGATTTATGTTTTCTTATCAATCCTATGTGGAAAGTGAAATAAACGGGACCAAACTTTGGCCTTCTCGTCGAAGGGCTATGTTTATTAAAATCTAGAAAAGCCGGTTATTGCAAATAAACGACCTTTTGCTTCTTCCCAAAAGCCACCCTCCTCATCCCTCGTGGCATTTTGTTCTCATCCAATCTTACATACATGTGGCATTTTGTACTCCTGTATTGCCACTTGTGATCCTCTTGTTTATCCATTGTGTGACACTATATCTGTCAACGAAATTGAGTACGATTAAAATATTTTCCATATGATAAATGAAAACAAGAATTTTAAATCCTACGTTCTTATCCCTTTTGCCTCTATTTCTAATTATCTTAGTAATAGCTTTCAATTCTTATCCAATTATCGAACATTGTCTTTATAATCACATATATTTTTAATTTATATATCTATATTTGGATAACGAAAGTGAAAGAGTACAATATAATTAAGTATGCTATAAAGTAACTTCAAAAGAAAAAATGATATGTTGATTCGATATGAATGAGAAATATAATAATTAGAACACTTAATCAATATTAGGGTTTTAATCAGAGCAAAAAATTGATGTTCGATTTTTTTCTTCCTTTTAGTTCTTAAATGGTCTTAAGAAAGTTGTATTATTGTTTAAATAAATATTTTGTGGTAATTTGAAAATGTATATCATAAAATTTCTCAATCAAACTATAGGTAAGACTATAAAGTACTAAAACAGTATTAGTGATTTATTTCATGTTGTTAGAGAAACCTACTATTTTTTCTTTTTTCTTCAACGAAAAACCTATTTCCTTTTTAGGTAGTTGACCTATATTCTATTCTTCGAATAATAATTCTTGATTTAATATGCACGAAACATTTTGGATCCTGCGTTTATAAGGAACCACATAATGGTTAAATAAACAATTATGAATTTGGAGACCAAGAAAATACAGTTATATGAAATTTAGGAATATAAAAGGTACAGAGATTGTATAGGGCGATTGTTCCGTTGGATTTGGGGAGTAAGTTCGCCGCATAAATGCTGATGTGTCAGAAATTAGGTTTCGTGCAATGATAATCCTCAGGGGGTGGTGTAAGATGTATACACGGAGCAGCAGATCTTGAACCACTCAAATGATTGCATGTGGAAAATATGAACATTGGAACTGAAATGGCAAATAGTTTCCTTAAATAAATTTTTTACCTTTTGTTTCCAATATTCTTTCACTGTTTCGACAAATGAGAAAACTTTTCGTGTTCTACAAATTACATATAAAATTAGTGTTATGAACTGTGACTCTTGACATTTTGTGTTTAAATCTTTAAGATAATGTTGGTCATGTTGATGTATTGCCGTTTACATAAGTATATATTTACAAATGGCTCATTATAAAAATAAAAACTAAAAAATTCAAAATTAGTCGATAAGTACTCCACACCGAAATAGTGGTCGGTCCGTCCCAAAGACTAATAGATTTGATTAAGGTTCTCTTTCATCATTGGTAAGAAAATAAAAAATGTCGTTGGTCGGAGATGTCCACTTCCCATATTATTGGTTGATTACTTTATTTATCTAAACCCAAAAGGTTTCCTTTGGATCTCTCACTCGATTGCTCTTTATGAGATAAAACTCTGTTATATTTTCTTTAGTTTATATGTATTGTTAATCTATTTCTTCCGTAATAATCTATATGTAATTATCCACAAGTTAGAAAATTAAATATAAGAAGTAATTTCTTGGAGAATTTAACTAGTTATATTGTAATTAAAATAGATCGATTGCTTTTATAATTAGACTTTACTCGTATACACAACCTAAAGAAAATATTTTATACACGGTACCATATATTACTTATTAATTATTTGTGGAACATCAGAATCGGGTTATTGATTATATGGTGATAAGATACACAACCTAAAGAAAATATTTTATACACGGTACCATATATTACTTATTAATTATTTGTGGAACATCAGAATCGGGTTATTGATTATATGGTGATAAGATCTTCTCTTTTTTTTTGGATCACATATTGATGAGAAGATCTATGTATTGCTAAGCAATATTTCTGTCGGTAATATAATATCGGGATGTATTAAATATGTCACTAGATTGCAATGGTAATGTGATAAAAAAATAAGTCGATGAAAAATAAATAAAAGTTATATGTCTGCTACACTTGCATGTGATGTTATATATACATATCAATTTGCTGAAAATATTCGAAGCAAATACAAACAATCCTTTTTGGAGATTTGAAGATAGTAACTATGACGTTTTGCTTTCACCTATTTTTATCACCAATATCAGCAAATTTTTCCAGATTTCTCTGTCGCTAATCATAACAGATACGATCAGGTAATTTCTCTAATCCACAGGTAATAGAATAATAAAACCAATATTTTATCATCAAGTTTGATGGGGAAGACCAATTTTACGATGATTATGGATATTAATTAGTTTGGGTATAAAATAGAATCTAGATTTTGCAAATGTATTATTGTATTCAAACAAAGTGTTGCATCGTTGAGAATTCGAAATTGAGTCTTCCACTCTTAAATTTGGACCAACTCTACCAAATATATATTAAAAATTTATTTGACCAAATCCTATATGGTTGGCCGTTGACTTTTCCTTCCTTGGTCTTCGGAATCGGAGTAAGTGACGCTCACATAGGCAATTTCGATTATCTGAACAATTTCTTTACTCGTGATCGAAATATATAAAACTAATAACCCTAGGCTTCTTTCCACCTACATTTCTTGCCTAATGAGATAACCTCTTTATTTTGCTATGGACACACAAAATAATTACCATGTATCTTGGAACAATTTTAAGTCTTTTAGCTTAAAATATTATCTTGCATTAATATTTATATTAAAAATATGATTAATTCAAATCATTTAGTAACAAATATTGATGTACAGTCAACTACTAATGTCGATATTGGAATTTCCAATAACAAATTATACATCTTCCGTTTCATATTAAATATCGTTTTATAGGTTTTTTTGGTGTCAAAATATTTAAGTGTCATTTTAGATTATTAATGTAAATTTTGACATAAATTACCAAAGGGTATAATGAAACATAGTCTAAGTCTTTCTTTGCTAAGTAACATAAATTACCAAAGGGATGGAACAAATAAAGATACATAGGTTGTTCAAATATATCGTACATAAGCTCTCTTTGCTAAGTAAAAATGACTATATATATTAAATTGCGTAAACGATTTTTTTGTGTGTGTATATGGTATTTTAATTTGTATGAATATGTATATCAATTCCAGGGATAAGTTTTAGAAAAAATTGAGACAATGCATTGGTTAATAAACATAATTTGCATCCTTCAATCATTTATTAAGAATTCGAAGATGATTGATTTGATTTTCTAAAAGTATGTGTTCAAAGGTCATTGTTATTGCATAGTATTAAATTAGCAAAAGGTATGAATGTAGAATCTTACCAATTTGAATGGTGAAACAATGTCAAAATAGTCTCGGTTGATAATCAATCATCTTGAAAGTAAGAAATAAAAACTGTGAGAGTGAATGGAACTATTTATCACAATTGTTTTTAGCATAAATGGTGGAAAAAAACCCTAAAAACCTTATAAAATATACTTGAACTTGTATTTTTCTAATTGGGATTGAGTTGGTTTTAGTCCCCATTGTGATTTGTTAAATGGATTATCCCCATAAAAAAAAAAAAGAAAGTTAAATGGACTATTGCGACTCTGTATTGGGCTAGGCCCAAATAATGGTCGCCACTCGCCACATGGTCGAGTCTCACGAGTCACGACACTAGAGAACTCATCGAACGGATTTTTCCTGTTTGATTTGGAACCGAGATGGCTCCTTTGTGCGAGACAGCGACCGTACGAGTCCTTTGCGAAAAGCTGCTTCTTTCAGGGAACCAATCTGGAACTCTCCAATGGCTCATTGGTTCCCCATTTTTCCCGCCTTTCACCGTCGTCTCTACCTTCCGATGTAACCATCACACTCCTGATTTCCAGCAAGAATCTGGTAAGGAGAAAGCCGGTTTTGCACTTAGATTATGTCGATTAGTGGAATCGGAATGTTCAATTGCATGATTGCTGCTTTCGATTGCGAAAGTTGAAATTTTTTATTCATGGATCAAATGTTTTATAACTGTTTTCGATGAATTGAAGAAACCAAGTAGCCATCTTTTGTGTGTGCATTGTTGCTTGGAGTTGTCTCACTGGTATATTAGTAATCTCTGGTGAATCATAATATACGATGAAGTTGAATTTAATCACTTTTTTGTGAATAAACCAAGCAGATGATCTTCGGAAGTTGTTACCGAAAGGTTTTGAAGTCATTGGAGGTCTGATAGTTGGGGATTCTGATGCTGAGAAAAGCGCATTTGAGGCGGTTCGAGCAGCTCGTAGACTGCGAAAGCATTTATCTGAAGGTGGAGAGTTAGATGATGAGAAGATAGTTGGGGCTAGTTGCGATGCAGGAACCGGTACAATTCACTTTTTCATCTCTAAAACCGAAAACACTACAAAACTAGAGCCTGTTGCTTCTGTTGTGTATGAGGATAAGTCTGGGAAATATTTATGGGAGAATGGTTGCTTGCTTCACTGTGAGCTTCCAATCAAGTTGCCATTCTATTTTCCCGCAAGTTCGCCCTCTGGTATGATCCCAAATTCCCTCTTGTTTGTCTTCAGTTTTTGGTCGAATGTGTTCTTTTTTCTCAAGTTTACTGGTATCCTTTTTCCAGATTCGAAGGAGAAGTTTTCAGATGCAATTGATGCAGTTATTACTCAGTTTAAAGAACCATATGTTGTATACATAGCCGAGACTTTAAAGAAAGCTTTGGGGGATTTTCCAAAGCCAGTCGTCCTCCGCGGTAAAGATTTGGGTTTTGGTGCTGATGCATCAAACATTAACCGTCTTCCTGCCGCTGATCAAGTATCTGACATTAAGATGTTGTCCTGTTCACATTTTTGTCTGAATAGCAAAACTGCTGCAGCAGTAAATTCTGCTGAGGTAAGTAATCCGAGAATTTTAATTCATATTGCTGTTCGTATCGCTACCTGGCCTTCTTGTTGTTTTGCCTCCCCTGAAATTTCTTCTTCTTAGAACGCAGATAAAATCCACATATCTGTTCTGCTTAATAGATCTGAAAAATCTCCAACCTCTGGTGCCCCTGTTGCAGAATATTTTCCAGGTAATCACTTCAAATATAGATTATCTTATTAAGAATGTTTTCGAGGCACTGAGAATATGTTTGTGCCCTGTTCTCATATTTTACTTTTTTCTCGACATTTCTACAGCTATGGAAGAAGCAAGGCTCATTGTTGTTGATTTGAACCTTAATGTACTTACTTATGCACCCAAGGATCTTCCACTTATGCACGCAGTCTCAAATTTAGTAATCCCTGCTTTGGTTGATCAGTTATATTCCCTGAAGAAGATTATCTTACCACACCTCTTGGTGGAACATCCTCAGGTATGGCTACCGATTTTTTCGTCTCTAACATAATTTTCATCCCAAACAATATTTCCCATGCTGAGAGGAGATGTTTTTTAGTCATATTTTGCAATTTCTCACCTCTTTGGTTTCTTACCTACTTTGCTTTTACAGTTGCGAATTTGCCACTTTAATCCACCCGGGGTATTACATCCAATAACAACTATATACGAGCTTAACTACGGAGAGACAGAAATGAAGCAAGGTAATTGTTATATTTTATGTTAGAAGATTATGCTGGGTAGATAGTTCTATCTGCAAGATTCAGAACTTTCAGCTCCAAACTTAAGTTAATGCATCATAGTTCATGAGTAATAAATCCTAGTAATCGTTTTAACAAACTTATCGTTCTGCAGTGTCTTTGAACTAGTACCGTCACACAAAACGTTGATCCTGTAAACTCTTATTGCAGCCTCAACTCGTTTTGAATGATAATATGTTATTTGATATATGGTTCTATCTCTTGACTTTCTTTGCAGTTGATGTTAGAAAATCGCTACACTTGAGGCTTGGTCTGCCACTGGACCGCCCTCTTTTAAGAATTGCTAATGCCTTGGATTTGTCTCTGAATGATGACACAAAGAGTAACATAAAGAGAAGGGGTAGGTTTGCCTAGTTTCTTAATTTCTCTCTGTGTCTCAATATTTGCCAGGATTCTAATTGTTAAGTTACATGGGCACTGCCAGGTTCCACCTTGCTCAAAGATGTACATATTGGAATCCCTAGCAGCGGAGGTTAGCACTATGGATGCCTTTGTTTTCGTTGTTCATCGTTTGTTCTACCTATTTGTTCTATTAAATTTGCAATGTTATGCAGTCTCGGAGGGTGTGGCATCTATTATCCAAGGTTCTTATGAGTATTATCATTATCTTCAGGATGGCATTGATGACTCGGTATTATCATTTTTTCATGCTTCCATTGTTTTAAAACATTTTAAAAGCAATAACCTGATACTAGCTGATGATGTGTGAGGTGAAACAAAACTAAAGTAGAAACTAGGGAATAAATAAACGCTCTGTGCTAGTTTATTAGAATCTTTTTCAGTCCTTACACCGGAAAATAGAGGTCCTAAATGATTATATTGGCATGATAGCTTGTTCCGCTTCGAGTTTTGCTAATTCTTTGTAGAAAACTGGAGACAGTGTCTCTACTTCTGAGACTAGTTTTTGCTTTTTGTGCCAGGGATGGGGCTGTGCTTACCGATCATTACAAACTATCATCTCCTGGTTCAGACTTCAACACTATACATCTATTTCTGTACCTTCACATAGGTATGAAACAATTTCTCGTGTGAATAAAACTCAGGGCTCCTCTTTATTTCTCGATCTGCTAAGTTCCACTCTTTGGATTATCAGGGAAATTCAGCAGACTCTCGTGGAAATAGGTGACAAGGACCCTTCATTTATAGGATCGCGCGAGTGGATTGGTGCCATAGAGTTGAGTTTTGTGTTGGATAAACTTCTTGGTGTAAGTCTTCTACTCTAAAGCTTCATTGTTCAATTATATTCTGACATCTGAATCATCTTAAGACAAGAATCCGATAGTAGAGTTTCACCATAAACTCGAAATAGGAGCTATGAAAGTCTATAAACCCTTACATCCCAAACTCTTGGGCTTTTTCTTACAGGTAAGTTGCAAAATCATGAACTTCAGATCTGGGTCGGAGCTTCCAGAGAAATGCCGTGAGTTAGCTATGCACTTTGAGAACCAAGGAACTCCAATAATGATCGGTAAGTCAAAGCCAAATCACTCTGATATATTAGCATAAGTGAAGCATAAACCCTATATATAAAGGATCACTCGATCAGTCTATAATGTGAGTTAAAAACCTCTAAGAAGAACCAAACCAGTGGACTCCTTGAGAATTAGAATATTTGCTCTGACATGACAAGCTGTGATGGAAATTGGTTTTTACAGGAGGTGGGGTTCTAGCATACACGCTTTTGGGAGTGGACTATGATGAAGGAAGTGGGGATTGCGCGTTCCTGATCCTGGATCCGCATTATACAGGAAGTGAGGATCACAAGAAGATCGTGAATGGTGGATGGTGTGGGTGGAAAAAAGCTGTTGATAGCAAAGGGAAAAGCTTTTTCTTGCACAACAAGTTTTACAACCTTCTTCTTCCTCAACGTCCTAACATGGTTTAATTTTCATTCTCCTACATAGCAACAATTACTTTTTGTCTCGTCACAGTTTTATTTTACTCTGGTGTCTCCTTATGGAGTTTTAAAAGATCAGTTGAAATCTAAAAAGAGCAAATCCAATTAAATAAAAAATTGAAATGAAGGTCTAGGCTTTTAGATTTGGTGTTAGATGAATCGTTTGGCAAATCCAATTGAATACTGAATTATGATCCATTCTTATTGCATGGCGTTTTGGTAAATTTCGAAATTCTTTTGGTTGAGCAGATAAGTATTAAAAAGCACCGATAGGAACGATTATTACGTGCGGGAGTGTGGAGCACGTGGAATCGAATCAAAAGGAATAAGATAATACAATAAATTTGAAAACTACATAAAGCCCCCAACATTTAGCCTACTATTTGTATGTGCCGCCTAGTTTTTTAATTGCGTTGCTACGAGAAGATATTTCAAAACACGTGAATAAATTAAAGTAATTTGGACCCAAATGAACCAATCAGTAATATATGGTTTCTTTTGGAATTAAGCATACAATTTAGGCCTTCTCCACAATTAAAAGCTTTCTTTGATGACGTGTAACCTTTTTTTTTTGTAATTTGCCGATTCTCATCTATTTATACTCTTCGTCGAACCGGACTCAGTTTTGTCAGAAATCGGCGATTCGAAGTTTTGTTTCAGTAGTGGATCTCCGATCGCTTCTTCTTCCTGTCTTGGCTCGAGATCCGAGCCAAGCACAGAAGAATTTCATTCACCATCTCTATTCGATTCCTTCTATCTCTGGTATATATTTATTCTTTCTTCTTTCAACTATCAAAAAAAAAAGAACATCTCTTCTATGGCTTAAATTGTGAAGCCAAATTGGTTCCACTTTGTGATAATCTACAAAAAAAAGTTTTTGTCTTTCTCATGTTTTTCTGTGTGTTTGCGTTTCAATGGATTAATATGTTTAATTTTGTGACCATGTTAGATGGCATCGGGTGAGGGTTTTTTGAAGAATGGGCAAGGAAAGAAATTGGAATTAGAAACTCAGAATCTGTCATCATCTCCAAAGTCTCCTCCTTTGTTTACTGGTTTGGACATCAAGTCTCCTGAGCATATCCATATAAACAAAGGTCATTCTTCGTAAATACTAAATTCGATGCTTCTTGCTTCCAAACTCGAAACTTATATGTATCTTTTCATTCAGATGGTACTGGCAGTAAAGGAAAGGTTCTTGACACACAAGTAGATGATCAATATGATAATAGAGAGGTATTTCGTCGTTTCTATCGTGTTGTGCTACTTTCTTTTAATGTATTTACTCTTTTTTGATTGTTTTCTGCTTGAATTAGGAACCATATGCACCTGTTGGTTCTCCGGTGTTACGCCCTCTCGATGGTTACAAAAGAGATGTAGTTTCCATCATTGAAGAATACTTTACCTCTGGGGATGTTCAAGTGGCTGCGTCTGACCTTATGGAACTTGGTTTAAGCGAATACCATCCTTATTTTGTCAAGCGCATTGTTTCCATGGCCATGGACAGGGGCGATAAGGAGAAGGAGAAGGCTTCCGTGTTGCTCTCGCGGTTGTACGCTGATGTTGTTTCACCTGATCAAATCAGGGTTGGGTTTATCAGACTGCTTGAATCCGTTGGTGATCTTGCTTTGGACATACCTGATGTTATTAACGTCCTTGCTTTGTTTATTGCACGGGCCATCGTCGATGAGATTCTTCCCCCGGTTTTTCTAGCTAGAGCAAAGAAGACTCTACCGGATTCCTCTGAAGGGTTTCAGGTTATCTTAACTGCAGAAAAGAGCCATCTCTCGGCTCCTCACCACGCGGAGCTAGTGGAGAGAAAATGGGGTGGGACTACTCACATTACAGTAGAAGAAACAAAGAGAAAAATATCTGAGATTTTGAAGGAATATGTAGAGAATGGCGACACTCGTGAAGCGTGTAGATGCATCAGAGAGTTGGGCGTCTCATTTTTCCATCACGAGGTTGTTAAGAGGTCTTTGGTTCTAGCCATGGAGTCTAGAACATCCGAGCCACTGATACTAAAACTGTTGAAAGAAGCTGCAGAAGAAGGTCTCATCAGTTCAAGTCAAATGGCGAAAGGGTTCTCCCGAGTAGCAGAGTCTCTTGATGACCTTTCTCTAGACATCCCATCTGCCAAAACTCTTTTTGAATCAATAGTTCCCAAGGCTATAACAGATGGTTGGCTCGACGAACATTCGTTTAAAGAAAGCTATGACCAAAATGGAGGCTTACCAATTGAAGACGAAAAGCTAAGACGGTACAAGAAGGATGCAGTGGCCATAATTCAAGAGTATTTCCTTTCTGATGATATCCCCGAGCTAATCCGCAGTCTGGAAGATTTAGGATCACCCGAATATAACCCGGTGTTCTTGAAGAAACTCATCACTCTTGCTATGGATAGGAAGAACAGAGAGAAAGAGATGGCTTCCGTTCTTCTCTCTGCTCTTCACATGGAAATGTTCTCAACAGAAGATTTCATTAACGGATTCATCATGCTCCTCGAATCCGCAGAAGACACAGCATTAGACATTTTAGAAGCATCAGACGAGCTAGCTCTGTTTCTAGCTAGAGCAGTGATCGATGATGTCTTGGCCCCGCTTAATCTCGAAGAGATCTCAAACAGCTTACCACTAAAATCGACCGGAAGTGAAACCATTCGCTCAGCTCGGTCTCTGATATCCGCTCGACACGCAGGAGAAAGACTCCTGAGAAGCTGGGGTGGTGGGACAGGCTGGGCGGTGGAAGATGCTAAAGACAAGATCTGGAAACTTTTAGAAGAATACGAAGCAGGAGGAGTAATATCAGAGGCTTGTCAATGCATACGCGATCTAGGGATGCCGTTTTTTAACCATGAGGTGGTTAAGAAAGCTTTGGTAATGGCAATGGAGAAGAAGAACGATCGGATGCTAGATCTCTTGCAGGAGTGTTTTGCTGAAGGGATCATTACTTCTAACCAAATGACAAAAGGTTTTGGTCGAATCAAAGATAGTCTTGATGACTTATCTTTGGATATTCCAAACGCGAAAGAGAAATTTAACTTGTATGTTGCGCACGCTGAAGAGAACGGTTGGCTATACCGCGCCTTCGAGTGTTCTGCAGATTCCTAACTGACTCTGAAATCTTTTTCTGTGAGTGAAACTGGCATGTCTTCTCAATCTCTCTATACTATGGTATACATATAGAGATGAAGTTGGTTGGTTTTGGTAGATAAAGATTGGGATATTTATATTTTTGAGGTGTTTATTTTTTTTCTATTTTTTTTCTTTGATCTATCTTATCTTCATGTGGTTTATACAAAAAGTCTCAGTCTCGTTCTTTCTATACAAAATGTTCTCTGAATTGTCCCAGCAAAGATTTATACATTCAGTTCCAGAAAATGTTTGAATGTTTATAGATATACTTTTCTGATGATTGAAGCCTTTTGATTGGTAAGACAAGAATAAGTACAGGTTTTATTAATTGATGATTTTGATAGCATTGTGAACTTGTTGCTGAGCTATCATTGACATTGCCTGATATAATCCACAGTTCCACGCATTATTAAGTCAGAACTAAAAATAATATTAATTAGTCCAAATGATGGTTCATTGCATTATTTTCATGTATTGTTAATTCTTATCATTAGTTTACTTAAGCAAACATTGACATACATATTGAACATCTCGAAATCATTAAAACACATGAAAACAGAGTTGACCAAGAAAAAAAGATCTGAATCACAGAAGAACAATGGAGAGATCAGTAGACTTACCGATTCACAAGCATCCATTATACCATTCATCAAGGTTTATAAATGGTCGTTGTAGCGGTTGCAAGCAAGTCTCTCCCATCTATGGTGGCTACCGTTGCAATCACTCTGATTGTAATCATGTTTGGTATCACAAAGAATGCGGCGAGTCGACTACAGGGGAAGGGGTAGCTGTGCTTTTTGTGGAGCTTTCTTGTTTAGTCCTGCCTATCATTGTTCTATATGCGACTTTCATATTGATATAGCTTGTGCGAGAAAGCTACTACCTCCACTTGTTGCTATTGAACATCCCAAATGTCATAAACATTCACTTGTTCTCTTGAAGAAACAAGTGAAGAAAGACCCTTGTGGAGTTTGCAAGAAAACAGTTTTTGGTAGGTATCCTTATGTGTGTCTTGAGTGCGATGTGTATTTCCATGTTGAATGCATAGACATACCGAGAGAAGTCAACCATTCTTCTCATCATGGTCATACTCTCGAGCTTTTCGAACCTGAGTCCTTACCTGATGATGCTCAAAAGACTTGTCTTTTGTGTGTTGAAGGATCGGATCATTTGATTTATCATTGTTCCATTTGCAACTTCAGCATCTGCGTTTACTGTGCGGTAAATCCTCCACCGCTTGCTATAGAACATCTTAAGACTCACGAGCATGTGCTAACTCTCTTGCCTAGACGAGTTGAGTTTATTTGCAATGCTTGTGGCGTTAAAGGCGAAGGATGTCCTTATATTTGTCTTGAATGTGGTTACTTAATCCATCGGGAATGCATCGATTTACCTCGTGTCATTAACATCAATCGTCATGATCATCGCATCTCTCTTACTCGTCATCTTGGTGTTGAGTATTCAGAATGTGGAGTATGTCGTCAAAATGTTAATAGATACTACGGAGGTTATTCTTGCTCTCGTTGTCCCAACTATATTGTTCATCCACTATGTGCGATGAGAAACGATATATGGGACGGAATAGAACTCGAAGGGACGTCCCGAGATACTGATCAAGATATGGCGCCATTTAAGGTGGTTGGTGAAAACACTATAAAACATTTCAGCCATGAAAACCATAGTATGATGCTCAACAAGAATGGTATCATCGCTCATCATGATGAAATCACACGATGTCAAGCGTGTGTCCTTCCTCTATTGTCTGATCCAAGGTACAGTTGTGGGCAATGCGATTATGTTCTTCATGAAACATGTGCGAATCTCCCACGAAAGAAGAGACATGTGTTCAACAACAAACCATTTACGCTAGACACAGGAGATAAAGATTCGTCGAGGAACTGGTTCGAGTGTGATGCTTGTAGAACAGTCTCCAATGGTTTTAGGTACGTCTCGGGTGATTGGATTCTAGATGTGCGTTGCGGTTCTATATCAGAACCGTTGCTCCATGATGGTCATTCACATCCCTTATATTACTACAAAAGGAAAGGCAAGTCATGTAGCTCATGTCACAACAAAGTGGTGAAACCCAAAGTACTTTGTTGTGATACTTGTGAATTTGATTTGGATTTCTACTGTGCTAATTTACCTAAATCGGTAAAACATAGCTGCGACGACCATCTTCTTTCTCTATGCCACGGCGAGAATGATGTGATTCAGGATAACAAATATTGGTGCGATATATGTGAGACGGAAACAGATCCAAAGAAATGGTTCTATACGTGTTATGATTGTGGGGTAACTTTACATGTCAAGTGTGTACTTGGTGACTTCTCGCGTCTCATGCCAGGACAGAACATCAATGTTGATGGACGTGAGTACGAAGTGGTTCCTAACAGCAAGAGTTCACGACCGTTCTGCGACCAATGCCATTCTAGATGTAAAGAAGGCTTCATTCTAAAGGCTTGGAATAATTGCAACGTTGTTAATTGTAATCTATGCACTGATGTCTACATTTGCTCCCGTAAATGTCGCCAGCCCTTTCATTTGAGACATTAGTACACTGTATAAATATGTTGCTCTAATACATAATTCAATATGGGTTTCGATTTGTTTTTTGATCGGAGTTCATAATTAGTTTGTAACCTTTGCAAGCAGATAATATGTCTGAAATTCAACAAACAATATAGTCCAAGCAATTATTTATTTTTAAAACCCACATCGACTCAAACAGAGGCTTCTCTACTCTTCTTCTCTAACCAAAAGTGACTTGATGATCTTATCAGTCATACCTTCCACAAACGGTACCAAATGCCCTGATCCAGAGATTTCATGGTAACAAATCCATGGGAGCTTTGATGCGATATAACGTTGAAGCTTCACTGGCACAAACTTATCCTCGTCGCCTTGCCATAGGTGAACCGAGCCATTTTTGTTCGGGAATGGATCTTGAAGATCTAATGGATCGAATTCCCAGCTTGAAAATCCGACATTTAAATCTCGGTGTAGGCTCACGTAGTCACCTTGTTGTCTGGTGTATGCCTGGAAAACAAAGAATAACCACAGCATTTGAATTCCAAATCATCTTCTCATTGCAGAGGCATGAAACTTATGATATGGAAAGTTGGAAACCGAACCAAACTGTACGAAAGATTTGCAAAACCCGAAACCAAAAATCGAAAAATCAAAACAAATCAAACTGATATATCTATAGATGTGCTTGTACCCGATTTGGATTGACAAATCCGAGCTTAGACAAGATCTCCGTGTCCTGACGGGAGAAAATAATGGGATTACCCGCAATCACATTGGAGATTGGGAACCACTTCTGAGTGTTCCACCAATATGTAAGCCAAGGAGCATAGTGAGCTACTCGAAGTGCCCACTGATCAGCAGGATACATAAGAGAGAAAGCATCTCTCGCTATGTCTCCCGGTAAGTTTCTCCACCAGTAGTTAATCGCCGGAGCTACAAGCGCCGCTCCTGCTAACCTGTTGATAAAGTCCATCAACCACACAAAAAACCGCCCTTTACAACACATCTTAGCTGTCGTTTCAAGATCAAAGTTGAAAACTTTTCCGTTATACCAACCCAAGACCTGGACTCAAAACTCAGAACTCAGAATCAAGCAGTGAACACATGGAATCATTTCGAAAACCAACAAGAGAGACTCAAATGCAGTACCTATGAGGAATGTAGTTAAGGCATGCCCACGTGATTTCACCACCCATGGAGAAACCAAAGAGATAGAACTTAGGACCTAGTCCCAAGCCATCCGCAAGCTCTTCTATATCCAATGCTATGCTTCTCGGTGACCCATTCGGGTTAGGATCACTCTCTCCATAACCAGGACGGTCAAAAGACACAACGTATATCCTCAATTCCTCCACAAGAGCCTAAAATTATGCACAAAGACACCTTTTTTACTCATTAGCTTCACCAAAGACGCAACCTTTGACCTTTTCTCTACATGCTATCGATGATTGGGCAAATGGGTGATAAGAGAATTGACCGGAAAACTTACCGGCGATAAGAAATTGGCAAAAGAGTCGTGCATACAAGAATCGAAGCCATGGATATTTATGATCTTGAACTTGGCTTCGTCTCTAGGAATTCCGAATTCCGTGTAAGCCAGATGTCTTCCGTCTCTCAATTTGATCCTCGGAGATATCACGGCGGCTCCGCGTTTTAGCCGGTGGAGGTTGGATTGATTGATAAACCCATGCCAAAGCTCCGACGAACGATACCAGGAGAATCGTTTTCAGATAACCTTCATAATCGAAAAATATTCTTTACTCTTATACTAGTATTTACTTAAAAATGCATAGATAGAACACAACAAATGCTTTTAAATTTAAGTTGGTGTACCAATAAACCGTATCAACTTTTTGAATTATATCAAATTATTTGAATCGAACCATTAAGAATCTGTATACGTTAACGTTACAATCAAATACCGTTTTTATCATCCATATACAATACTTTGCTAATCAAAATTTGTGATCTATAAAAATCAATAAAAAAAGACCTACAAAATTTTGCCGTGTATAAATAGGTCCAAAAAATGTTTATGCTTGAGAAAATAAAAGAAGAATGACCACAAAAAAAGAGAGAAAAGAAGATAGATGTCTCCTCCTAACTTCCACAATTATTCTCAGCTTAACAGAATCTTAGATATCTTAACATTGTATTGAGAAAATGAGATCGAACATAGGAAAGATGAAATTACCAAAAGAAGAACTTTGTTGAGTGTTTCTGGTGTGAGCTCTTGCAGAAGCTGCAGCTTTCTTCTCCATCTCCTCTGTTGCTTCTCCAGACATTTTCTCTCTTTCTCCAGAGAAACTTTTTTTGGAAAGAGAGTGAGAGAAGCAAAACAACGGTAGCAACTAGCAAAGTTTGGTGTGGCAAAGACTTGAAAGCTTACTTATTTATGGTTTTTTGTCCTTATATTAACACATGAAATTAATGAATAACTAAACTGGCTTTTTACTTTATTTTTGTGAAAAAAATACTAAATTTATCAGTGGCTACAGAAAAATAAAGATACGTGGATAGTAGTAGGTACGTACGTTACTTCCCAATTCCCCATGACGAGTTTAATTGAATTAGTAATTGCGATAGGAACTTGGAAGACTCGAAGAGGAACACCCAAAAACATGACATTTGAAATGTCCTCAAAATTTGCTACTACTTAATTTTTCCGATTTTTGGTCCACAGTTTCGTAGTTTCTGGTTAGTTTTGAAATATTTGATGTTACCAAAAAAAATAGATTAGCCTCGTAGAAATAATTTTAACCAAAAAACATACACACACGTGACACGTCACAAAAAACGATCCGACTCGGTATTAACTGGTAACGTACCATAATCCGACCCGTAGCGGGTGGTTCTTTCTGATTTTGTGGTCGTTAACACAAGACCGGATAAGTTGAAGAAATTCGCGACCGTTATTTATTTTGGCAGAGAGATAGAAAGAGAGAATCAAACACAATGGCGACTGTAAGATTCTCTCTTTCCTTCGTTTCACTGTCAGTGCCAACTCAATCTAAGTTATCTCCGTCTTTCATCCCCAATGTGGCACCGGCTAAAGCGGCGAAGTTGAGATTCAATGGTAAGTGCTTGAGAGCAAAACCAATGGTACACAGAGTATCTCGATCCGGAGGAATCATCTGCTCTGCTTCATCTTCTCCGACGACTCTTCCCTCTGCTCTTCTTTTCGATTGCGATGGTGTGCTTGTTGATACTGAGAAAGACGGGCATAGGATCTCCTTCAACGACACTTTTAAAGAGGTTTCTCACTTCTTTCTCGATTCTTGTTCGCTAGTGTCTTTGCTTCGGTGATGATTTTTGGAAATTTTTGTAGAGAGAATTGGGTGTTACTTGGCATGTTGATTTATACGGCGAGCTGCTTAAAATCGGTGGTGGAAAAGAAAGGTATATAGAGGCTAATAAATCAACAATCAATTGCATTGTTTGAATGAATTTGGAGTGAATCTTTCCATGGCTTTTGTGTTTGTAGGATGACGGCATATTTTAACAAGGTAGGTTGGCCAGAGAAAGCTCCTAAGGATGAAGCAGAGAGGAAAGAGTTTATAGCAGGTCTTCACAAGCAAAAGACTGAGCTTTTCATGGTTCTTATCGAGAAAAAGTTGCTTCCACTTCGACCTGGTGTTGCAAAGTTAGTGTCACTTCTTATCTCCCTAATCACTTGCTTTTAATCTTTTGTGAGATACCACTCGTGTTTGATTTTGTTGAAGTTTTTGAAGTGATAGATTCTCTTGATGCTATGAATTTTGTAAGGCTAGTTGTTTCTTGTGATCATATATATAGACATGTGGTTTTTTTTAAGAATTTTATTGATCAAGTAGGTTCAAGCTAACTGAGCCTTCTTGCTAAAACTTTTCAGGTTGGTTGATCAAGCTTTAACGAAAGGAGTAAAAGTAGCTGTGTGCAGTACTTCAAATGAGAAGGCGGTATGATCAATCAGGTTCTACTACTTCAGTTTCCTGAGATTATAAATAACCATATACATCATTATTATGTCCTGATGAGTTTTCTTAAACAAGACTACGCGCAGCTGCATTATTAACAAGAATGCTTTCTCAAATATGCGAAAATCCATTCACTTCAAAGAAATGTATAATCTTATGGGAAATGTGAATCTACCTTTCTTCATTATGGCCTGATTTCAGGTGTCTGCTATAGTTTCATGCTTGCTTGGACCAGAACGAGCAGAGAAAATCAAGATATTCGCAGGAGATGTAGTCCCCAAGAAGAAACCTGACCCGGTAATTTACTCACCTTCCATTCCTTTCACAACATGTTTTGGCTTACTCCATCTTGGTTAAAGACCGAATTATCGAACTTTTGTGGTTTAACAGGCCATCTACAACTTAGCAGCTGAAACCCTTGGAGTTGATCCCTCAAAGTAATTGTCACTAAAACTTTTACAAGAGAAAGAGTCAGTTTAGAAAACTCTAAAGATTTGGCTGTGTATGTATGCAGATGTGTTGTGGTTGAAGACAGCGCGATCGGGCTAGCAGCTGCAAAAGCTGCGGGAATGACTTGTATAGTTACAAAGAGTGGGTGAGTGTTAGTTAGAAAGCCATCTTGTGAAATCAGAATCTCATTCATATCAATGATACATTCATATACGGATTTGTGTAGATACACTGCTGATGAAGATTTTGAGAACGCAGATGCGGTTTTCGACTGCATTGGAGACCCTCCGGAAGAAAGATTTGATTTGGCATTCTGTGGAAGCCTTCTTCAGAAACAGTTCGTTAGTTAAAAATACAAACCAAATTGAGAAAATTGTTTCTATCTCAACATTGGTCTGTATAGTGAAGAGAAAGCATTCATGTAAAACCATATATTATTTATACATTATGAGAAAAAAACGTTATAAATATTTTGGGCTTGTGAGTGTTGTTGGGTTTTACTTTACTTTACTGTGTAAATGGTTTGCTTGACTATGTTAAAATGGAAGATACACATCATACACCAAATGCCGAAACCAAAGTCTGAATCTTTTTGACGGACACGACGTAAAGTTTGCTCCTTTTTGTTCAAATTGGTATCTAAATTTTGAGGGATTGAGTTTTATCTTCCTTGAAGCCACGAAATTTTTAAGCTATGAAGCGATTCTTCAAGCCCATAGAGAAGGAGGGTTCAACGGCGGCTAAGAAACCCTGCCTTTCGCCGGAAAAGCGTGACAGAGACGGAGGTGGAGTTGAAGAAGAGAAGAGTCAGAAAGAGCCGTCCAAATTTTTGACGTGGAACGCTAATAGCTTCCTCCTTCGGGTGAAAAACGACTGGTCTGAGTTCTCTAAGTTCGTCTCTGAGTTTGACCCTGATGTCATCGCCGTACAGGTGATTTCCTCTGCCTCTTTTGTTAAAAAATATCTAGTTCTTAGCTCAATTTCGAGCAATGTGAGTAAATGTGCTTAGGTGACTGTGTGTGGAACTTTAAATCTTCGAAACCCTCTAGGGTTTCATTGTGAAGAAAGGAGCTTGTGGTTATTTCCTTTAATGAATGATGTAAAGAAATAGTTTCCATGTTGCTTCTTTTGGTGATCTTGATTTAGCTGAAAGAGTTATCATTTCAAGTTGGTTATTGCTATGGGAATATATGAGTTCTATATAAGTTGATAGTTGCTTAAGATATTCGTTTCCAGTTGTTTAGTTTCCTAGTGTTGTCCAAGTTTGCTGCTTTTATTCATGCCTTGTTAGTGTGTCAGGTTTTGTGTTTTGGACTAATTTTAAATATGAGTCCAACTTGATGATGCCAATTCAGTCACTTATGACACTGAAAATGGTTGATGGTGCAAAAGATCAGACTTTACTTTAATTTATTTGTGCCTTTAGTGTCATTGTCTTCTGCTGCCAGATTCTGAGCTTAGCGGTTGACTGTGTTCTTAATGATAGGAAGTGAGAATGCCTGCTGCTGGTGGGAAGGGAAAACCTAAAAACCCTGAAGAGTTGAGCGATGACACAAAAGTTTTGCGTGAGGAAAAACAGGTACCATGGTTCTGTATTGACTGGCTTCTTTTAGTGGAACAAGAATTTTCAAAGCTGTGTATTTTGATGCATTTGCAATTACAAGAAGATTTTGGCGTATGAGTTAGAATCAACATTACAGTGACATGGTTATAGAAAGATTTAGAAGACTGCAAAAGCCACTTTTAAAGTATCAAACTCCCTTGTTGTTTTGGATATCGTTCATGCTTGATAATAGTTCTGGGAAATTGTTCTTCTTATCCTAACTGCAGATTTTGACACGGGCTCTCTCAAATCCACTGTTTGGAAATTATCGAGTTTGGTGGTCACTTGCGGACTCAAAATATGCAGGGACAGCTTTGTTAGTGAAAAAATGTTTCAAGCCCCAAAAGGTTTACTTTAACCTGGACAAATTAGGTATTTTTGAAAACCTTGTTGCTGTTCTTTGTCATCACATAAATCTCTTGCACACTGGCAATTTGAAACCATGTTTCTTTTATCTGTGTCGTAATGGTTCTCTAATTTTCTTGACCTCAAAATGTTATCTACTTGGGAGAGATATATCATAGCTAGATCAGATTGGTGACTAACTTGTATACTTGTCATTATCATGCAGCATCTAAACATGAACCAGATGGTCGTGTTATCTTAGCTGAATTTGAGTCATTTCGTCTTTTGAATACATATTCGCCTAACAATGGTTGGAAAGAGGAGGAAAATTCGTTTCAGAGGAGAAGAAAATGGGACAAGAGGATTGTTGAGTTCCTCAACAAAACCTCAGATAAACCTCTTATATGGTGTGGCGACTTAAATGTCAGGTAATGAGGAAGTTTTTCTACCTCTTCTCTTGCCATACTCTTGTCTTCCATCCCTTTTCAGTGCTACAGAATAAAAGTTGATTTTTCTAATATGCAGTCATGAGGAGATAGATGTTAGCCATCCAGATTTTTTTGCATCGGCAAAGCTTAATGGTTATGTTCCTCCAAACAAAGAGGTAGGGAATACCAAATTTTGTATGATTGCTTTCTATTCATTAGATATAGATTTTATCGAAACAGAGCGAGCTCTCAATAACGTTATGTTTCCGTAATTATTCATTAGATCAGCTTTGAACTCTTATTGTAGATGACTTTGTTACGCTTGAACCGAAAGCTTATCCGTGAGATGGACTTAATAATTATACAGTGACTACAAATAGTTCTGAATCTTCTGATTATGCAGGACTGCGGACAGCCCGGATTTACACCATCTGAGAGAGGACGCTTCGGTGCAATTATGAAAGAGTATGGCATAATATATCTTTGCACAACGAAGTCTTAGTAGTAGTTCTTTCTAGAATAGAGATTATAGTTACTGAGGTATATAACTGTTACAGAGGAAGGCTTGTTGACGCATACCGGTATCTGCACAAGGAGCAAGACATGGAAAGTGGCTTCTCATGGTCTGGGAATCCGATTGGAAAGTGAGTAATACCACACATTTTAGTTTTTTTACATGACCAACATTATATGTCACGGTTTTCTATTGCGGGTTTCACATGGCATGGATTCCAGAGGCTCCTTCTCATGTTTATAAAGATGTATATGAATTTTTTGGTTTGCTGCCATAGGTACCGAGGAAAGAGGATGAGGATAGATTATTTTCTGGTCTCTGAACAACTGAAAGACCGTATAGTTTCTTGTAAGATGCACGGTCGTGGGATAGAATTAGAAGGTGCCATTGAGAAGATTTAACACCTTGTTCATCACACAGATTCATGTATGATTATTTTATTTTTATACAGCAACTTGGTTCTTGATTTGTTTCAGGTTTCTATGGGAGTGATCACTGTCCGGTTACATTGGAGCTTTCAGAGCCATCTTCAGACACAAAACAGGACCAGGTTTCTAACTAGAATCATCTTCCTTTGTATGAGAACATATTCTATCTTTAGACTCAATTTCAAACCAAAGGTTATGTCGTCAGAGTTAAGTTTAGATTATCTCTTAATTTACTTTGCCGAGAGATGCCCTGAAGATTAGGTTGATGTTATTGATACATTTCTTTGGCCTTATTACTCTGATGAGCTTTCAGAGGCACTTATTAATTATTGTTGTGGTTTAACAAATATGAACACGCTTTATCTTCTAAGAAATGTAATTATTTTTAATTGTGAATCTTGATTTATTTATTAGTTTTGGATAAGTGCTCATTTCGAAAGATTTTTGGTGTATTTTAAGCATATATATATATACCCTTTTGCTTTATTGTGTACTTAGTGGGTAGAAGCAACATTCGTTAAACCAAGGGCTTACATAGTTCATATATTCAACCAAACAAAAAACACAATATATATGAACATTTAAAGTATGCATCATTTGTTGACATCTTTGATATAATAATAACTTTCAAAATTGTTGACAAAAAAATAATAATAACTTTCAAAATTAATTTCTTCTAATTTCAGTAAATACTTTGGAAACTTAAAAAATTACTAATACCAAAGACTAGGAAACCCAAAATGTTTAATTAATGACAAAGATCTAGTATTTTTAACCCTTTTTTGAAATTTTCCAATGATATAAATTTACTCTTGAAATTGGATTTTGTTTGGGTTTTAAAAGGAGTTTTTGAGTGTGCAAACGGACTTACAGAGAGGACAACAACAAATGTGTGCGTCGAAATCGAACAGATGAAATGGCAGAATCGTAAATAAGAAGACAATCAGTACCCTTGAAAAAACCCTTGCTCTCTGTACTGAGTGTTTGTTCTTTACTGTTTTAATACTGAGAAATCACAATCTCTTGCTCTGCCCAAACCCATCCCAAAAAAAAAAATACAATTTTTTTCCTCTGTTTCTTTAATCCAATAAAAAACAGAGACCTAAGAAACGAGATCAAAGCCCGTCGTTTTTTTCGAGGAAAAGTGAATGACCCCTTTAAGAAAATTAAACCTATTGGCCGTAGAAATGGTGGAGACTCGTCGAATCTCTTAAATTTTGTTTTTTGTTTCCTCTTTCAACAATTTTGTTCTGTTTATGCTCTGTAATGGCGTTTTGATTAGTACCCAGAAGCTGAAAGTGAAGCAATTTTTGAAAGTAAGGGCTTTTCGTGAGAGAGAGATATGGCAGTTTCAGAGCAGAGTCAAGACGTGTTTCCATGGCTTAAATCGTTGCCGGTTGCTCCAGAGTTCCGACCTACTTTAGCAGAGTTCCAAGATCCGATCGCTTACATTTTCAAGATCGAAGAAGAAGCTTCTAGATACGGAATCTGCAAAATTTTGCCTCCACTGCCTCCTCCTTCTAAGAAAACCTCGATTTCTAACCTCAACCGTTCTCTGGCGGCGAGAGCGGCGGCGAGGGTTCGTGACGGAGGCTTCGGCGCGTGTGATTACGACGGTGGTCCCACATTCGCCACTCGTCAGCAGCAGATCGGGTTTTGCCCTAGGAAACAGCGTCCGGTGCAGAGACCCGTGTGGCAGAGTGGAGAGCATTACAGTTTTGGTGAGTTCGAGTTTAAAGCTAAGACCTTTGAGAAGAATTATCTTAAGAAATGCGGCAAAAAGAGTCAACTCTCGCCTCTCGAAATCGAAACCCTTTACTGGAGAGCAACAGTGGATAAACCCTTCTCTGTTGAGTATGCCAATGACATGCCTGGCTCGGCTTTTATTCCTCTGAGCCTGGCTGCTGCGAGGAGGAGAGAGTCTGGTGGTGATGGAGGAACAGTGGGTGAGACAGCTTGGAACATGAGGGCAATGGCTAGAGCTGAAGGATCGTTGCTTAAGTTCATGAAAGAAGAGATCCCTGGAGTTACCTCTCCAATGGTATATATTGCTATGATGTTTAGTTGGTTTGCTTGGCATGTGGAGGACCATGACCTTCATAGCCTCAATTACTTGCATATGGGTGCTAGTAAGACTTGGTATGGCGTACCAAAGGATGCTGCTTCGGCTTTTGAGGAGGTGGTTAGGGTTCAGGGTTATGGTGGTGAACTCAATCCTCTTGGTGAGTCTCTTGTGAAGGTTAATTAGTGTTATTGTGATAGTGACTTATGGTTATTCAATTTTTCAATGCCTTGTTCTGATTGTCAGCTTTGTTGTGTCTCTGTCCTTTTCGTTGCTTTTAACTGTGTTTTTTTTCTCCAAAAGAAGCTTTGTAGCTGTATGCAAGCAAACTAAATGGTTCTGACTCTTATGTTGTTGCCTTACCAGTGACATTTTCTACTCTTGGTGAGAAGACTACTGTGATGTCCCCTGAAGTATTTGTCAAAGCCGGAATACCGTGTTGCAGGTAACGGTTTTCTTGTTTGTGCTCTGTTTATCTCATCATCTTGGATTCTTCCATTTCTCTTACTTAATTAGAAAATAAGCTGTTAATTGCTTTGATTCTATTCCTCTCTTTTCAATTGATTGGAAAAACCAGAGGCACAGTTTTTTCACGCAAATGGTTTGTTTGTTTCAGGTTAGTGCAAAATCCTGGAGAGTTTGTCGTCACCTTTCCAGGAGCTTATCATTCGGGGTTTAGTCATGGTGAGCAAGCGACCATTATGTAGAATCTCTAAGTTAATGATTCAAGGTTTAATACGTTGAAATAACTTACATAATCCAAAAAACAATCTTGGGGGTTACAGGATTCAATTTTGGAGAAGCATCTAACATTGCAACTCCCCAATGGTTGAAAATGGCAAAAGATGCTGCCATCCGGCGAGCTGCAATAAGTTACCCTCCAATGGTTTCTCATCTCCAGTTACTTTATGACTATGCCTTGGCTCTAGGTTCAAGGTACTCTTTCTTTTTCATAGACACTCTCCAACTTTTAAGCTGCTTGAAGGTTCATAAAAGGTGTGTTTCACTCATTGCAGAGTGCCAACAAGCATCAACACCAAACCACGGAGTTCTAGATTGAAAGATAAGAAAAGAAGCGAAGGAGAAAGATTGACCAAAAAGCTGTTTGTGCAAAACATTATCCACAACAATGAATTGCTTTCTTCTCTTGGAAAAGGATCCCCAGTGGCCCTTCTCCCACAGAGTTCCTCGGATATATCAGTTTGTTCTGACCTCCGAATTGGATCCGATTTGAGAACTAATCAGGAAAACCGAATCCAATTAAAGTCTGAGGACTTAAGTTTTGACAGTGTTATGGTCGGTCTGAATAATGGTTTTAATAATACAGTTTCAGTGAAAGAAAAGTTTACATCTTTATGTGAAAAGAACAGAGATCATCTGGCAAGCAGAGGGAATGAAACTCAAGAAACTATGTCTGGTGCTGAAAGGAGGAAGAATGATGGAGCTGTTGGGCTCTCTGATCAGAGGCTTTTCTCATGTGTTACATGTGGAGTCTTAAGCTTTGATTGTGTAGCTATTGTTCAACCTAAAGAAGCAGCAGCTAGATATCTCATGTCTGCAGATTGTAGCTTTTTCAATGATTGGACAGCTGCCCCCGGATCTGCAAATCTTGGTCAGGCTGCAAGATCACTTCATCCACTTAAGTTACAAGTCGTGCTTTCTGTTACTGGCTGTTATTTAGCATCTACTAACTTTGTTTCATCATGCAGAAAGCACGGAAAAGCAGGATGTAAATTACTTCTACAATGTTCCTGTTCAAAATACGGATCATTCAATGAAGACTTGCGATCAAATAACTTCAACAACTTCCCTGAAAAATGCGCATAAAGATAATGGTGCTCTTGGGCTGTTGGCTTCAGCATATGGAGACTCTTCTGATTCCGAGGAAGAAGATCACAAAGACTTAGATGCCCCTACTTCGGAAGGGGAGACAAAAAAGTATGATCAAGAAGGTCGAACTTCTGATAGTAACAGCCAGAGACTTACGTGTGGGAAAGGAAAAGAAGTTAAGGTATCACATGCTACTTCAAGTTGTTCGACACTGTCTTGTACCAGCGAACAGAATAGGTTAAGCAAAGGCGGAAATACTTCACTTATGGAAATAGCTTTACCATTTGTTCCAAGATCTGATGACGATTCCTGTCGGTTGCACGTGTTTTGTCTTGAGCATGCTGCAGAAGTTGAACAGCGACTATGTCCTATTGGGGGGGTTCACATAATGTTACTATGCCATCCTGGTAACTGCAAAACTACAATTCATTTGTATTAGCCTTTTGACATTGTTTGGGTTTTTCTGTATCAGTTATGCAAATTCTTGAATCTTTTTCATCATTTAGACGCACAATATTTGCAGAGTACCCCAGGATAGAGGCTGAAGCAAAGATAGTTGCCGAAGAGCTTGCCATCAATCATGAGTGGAATGATACTGAATTCAGGAACGTGACCCGCGAGGATGAGGAAACAATTCAGGCAGCGTTGGATAATGTTGAAGCTAAGGGTGGGAACAGTGATTGGACTGTAAAATTGGGTATTAACCTCTCTTACAGCGCTATTCTCAGTCGCTCTCCTCTGTACAGTAAGCAGATGCCTTACAACTCCGTCATATACAATGCGTTCGGTCGCAGCTCTCCAGCAACGAGCTCACCCTCGAAACATGAAGTCTCTGGTCGAAGATCTTCCAGACAGAGGAAATATGTTGTTGGAAAATGGTGTGGTAAGGTTTGGATGTCGCATCAGGTACTATTGACTAACCCTACTAATTCAGACATTAGTACATTTCTGTTTTTGCTTTGTTGGGTTCAATTTAAGACATGTTTTTTTCTTCTTTAGGTGCATCCCTTTTTGCTGCACGAGGACTTAGAAGGAGAAGAATCTGAAAGAAGTTGTCATCTCCGATCTGCTATGGATGAGGATGTCACTGGAAAGAGATTGTTTCCATGTAATGTTTCTAGAGATGCAACAACAATGTTTGGACGAAAGTATTGTAGGAAGAGAAAGATAAGAGCAAAGACTGTGCCACGCAAGAAGCTTACTTCTTTTAAGAGGGAAGATGGAGTTTCTGACGACACATCAGAGGACCATTCTTACAAGCAGCAATGGAGGGCTTCTGGCAATGAGGAAGAGTCTTATTTTGAGACAGGGAATACAATGTCTGGTGATTCTTCAAATCAAATGTCTGATCAGGAGCTCAAGGGAATTCGTCGCAACAGGGGTGTTAAAGAACTTGAGTCAGATGATGAGGTTTCAGACCGTTCACTTGGAGAAGAATATGCTGTAAGGGAACGTGCAGATTCAGAGAGCTCAATGGAGAATAGCTTTCAGCTATATAGAGAGAGGCAGTCAATGTATGATCATGATGATGATGAAGATGATGATGATGATGATATCTACAGGCACCCTAGGGGGATTCCAAGGAGCAAACGGACTAAAGTGTTTAGAAATCCAGTTTTATTTGATTCAGAAGAAAATGGCGTTTATCAGCAAAGGGGAAGAGTTTATACAGGTAATAGGGAAGCTAACAGATTGGGTGGTGAGTATGATTCAGCAGAGAACTCTTTGGAGGAACAAGACTTTTCCAGTAAAGGCAAAAGGCAAACCAGGTCCACTGCCAAACGAAAAGCAAAACCCGAGACAGTTCAGAGTCTGAGAGACACAAAAGGTCGCACTTTCCAAGAATTTTCATCTCGAAAGACGAATCAAGAATTGGATTCATACATGGAGGGACCTAGCACACGGCTTAGGGTGCGAAAGCAGAAGCCGTCTAGAGAGTCTTCAGAAACAAAACCAAAGAAGATTGGTAAGAAAAGAAGTAGTAATGCTTCCTTCTCCAGAGTTGCAAGTGAAGAAGATGTGGAGGAAGATGAAGAAGCAGAGAATGAGGAAGAGGAATGCGCAGCGTACCAATGTGACATGGAGGGTTGCACAATGAGTTTCAGTTCAGAAAAACAGTTGGCTTTGCATAAAAGAAACATCTGCCCTGTTAAAGGCTGTGGTAAAAACTTCTTCTCACACAAGTATTTGGTTCAACACCAGCGTGTTCACTCAGACGACCGTCCTCTAAAATGTCCTTGGAAGGGCTGCAAGATGACGTTCAAGTGGGCATGGTCTAGAACCGAGCACATAAGGGTTCACACAGGCGCTAGGCCTTATGTTTGCGCTGAACCTGGTTGTGGTCAGACATTCCGGTTTGTCTCAGATTTTAGCCGGCATAAAAGGAAGACCGGTCATTCTGTTAAGAAGACCAAGAAAAGGTAACTTTAGGCTCTAACATGGAATCTGTCATGAAGAGATTAATCCATTTATTAGAAGAAAATTGGATTGTAGGGATTTTAGGGATTTTAAAGTTTGTATGTCTCTCTGGTTATTGTCTATTTGGGATTATTCAGCCAAAGTCTTTGCATTTTGGAAGAGCCATTGTTGTTGCAGACATTTCAATTTCAGACAGATTATCTCCTTGTTGTATCCTCTGTTGTCATTTTCGTTGCAGTTGAATGGATATCTTTAACAAATCCTGGTGTTGGGAAAATATTGTGTTCATTTTACTTTCTTTCTTCTTGGCTTTGTAAGTAAAGGAGATACTTTTGTGATTAGAGATTTTCATCACATAAATCTCTTGCGCACTAGCAATTTGAAACCATGTTTATTCTCTCTGTTTCGTAGTGGTTCTTGACCTCAAAGATTATCTGCTTGGGACAAATACAACATAGCTAGATCATGCAGTCTCTAAACATATATTTTATGTTTATGAATTCTAATAAGTACTGTACTAACTTATGAATGTTTCATTTTGTGTATTTTACGCATATACATCCCTTGCTTTATCATTTAGTCAGTAGATAGAGGAGCAACTAAGCCCGGGCGTTCGGATTTTCGGATCGGATCGAATCGGGTTTTTTCGGATTTGGATAAATCGGATAGAAGAATTCATTATCCGTTCGGGTTTTATGATTATTCGGATCGGATTCGGTTCGGATTTTTTCGGATTCGGATAATCCGAATAGAAAAATTCATTATCCGTTCGGATTTTATGACTATGCGGATCGGATTCGGTTCGGATATTTTCGGATTCGGATCGGATTTTTGAAAAAAAAAACNCAGATTTTGCAAAAATTGTATAGTTTTAACAAATATAACTTAAA
>OVAQ01000092.1:0-12697 GCA_900406345.1 Erysimum cheiri
GATGGAATTGTTTTGTAATCGTTTCTCTTTACCAATTGCAGCCGGCGACAACGAAGGGGCGAGAGTAGCATTTCTTCTCAGATCTCTCAAAATTCGCGGTTGTAATCGAAGATGATCGACTGGTGGTGGAGAAGAGGAGACAGGCGGTGGAGAAGAGACAACAGGCGGTGGATTTTGGCGGTGAAATCAACGACGATGAAGGCTGGGTTACGAAGAAGAGAGAGCGATTGAGTTTTTTTGCGGCGAAGAAGAGAGAGAACGCAAGAGAATTTTTTTTTGTTTTTCTTTTGTTAAAACTGTCAGCCACTCACAGCGTGCCACGTCACACCCATATCCGATCCATACTCGAGTCTTCCGCAAGACCCGAGTTGTGTATCCCCTGCTACTGTTTCATTTTTTTTCAATTATTTATTAGGCCAAAGACACTATATCTTCATTTGAGGATGCTTTCAATATTTTAATTTTTTTATATTTAATAGTTATATAATTCGAGGCGACCAAATCTATCTATATGTTTTATTTGAAAATATGATATATAGATATAGTGTTATACGAATGGTTCCACAACAAATAATTTTTATTTTCACTCACAACATAATCCATGTAAATGAGACTATAAAAAACGATTCTATTTGTACTGCACATTGAAAATCTCCAACAAATTTATCTCTATTAATATATAATAATTTACATTCTCAGCATAACAAACCCTAAATATATAGTACTATTCAACTTTTGGTCAACCACCAAGTCACTGTTTTTTTTTTTGTAAAACACACACATTAAATCCATGGCAATTTAGTTTTGTGGGTTTTTTAAATTCATTTTGCGTTAGTAGATAGTTCTAAGACTTAACCAAATATAATTAATTATTTCATTTAGAAAAACAAAATGTTTTACTTTTTCAGCGTATGTACCGTGTCTACATTTTCTGTAGTAGTGATTATTAAATTCTGGCCGGAGACTTGGAATTGGCTTGTCCAAATCTATTTATTATTATACATCAGTCTCTATTTTCTTGGTCCCTGTGTGATTGCCATGTTGCGTCGACATGTAATGAAAGTAAGTTTCAAAAAACGTTTTACTTTATCAGTTTGATACTTACAGCTTATTTTCTCCATCGGTTCAAGCAATTTTACAAATTGTATATTTTTTAAGATAGACTAGTTTGAACATTGTATCAAAGAGAATACCAAATTTTCTTGCTAATAAAACCAAAATCCTTAAAGTCCAATTTATAAAATATATGTTTGATAAATTCTTTGTAAAAGTAGCTTAGATGTTTGACAAATAAAAAACGAGCTTATACATTTTCTCGTTTTTTGTTTTTTTTGTATTTTTTTGAAAATGACATTTTTTTCCATTTTTAAAAAAGAAAAACTGCATGCAAGTGGGTTTTTTCATCTACCTAAAACAACTTGTTTTCGTTAATCAAAAACTAGGTTTGAGACAATACTAAGGTAAACCTCTTTGTTTAAACAAAAAAAGCTATATAGCTGAAAAAAAAATAAAGTAACAATAAAGGAATGAAAACAGGGAACTTTATTAATTATTATGTCGTGTTCTGTACCGAAGTGATATGGTCGGAGACTCGGAGCCACAACTTTTATTCTGATTTTATTCTCCTATAAATATACTACATAATATAATAGTTCCTCTACAAACCAAGAACACACATCAACATAAACATAATTCACTTACCCAAACAAGAAACCCAAGAATTCCAAAATGGAAATGCTCAACGCAATAATTCTCATGATCCTATTTCCAATCTTAGGGTTTATATTAATCTTCTCATTTTCAGCAAAAACCCTAAAACCCAAAACCACATCATCCTCTAATCCAACGTCGTATCCACTCATCGGCTCTATCCTCTCCTTCAACAAAAACCGCCACCGTCTTCTCCAATGGTACACAGATCTCCTCCGTCTATCTCCGACTCAAACCATCACCTTCGATCTCCTCTTTCGTCGTCGGACTATTATCACGGCAAACCCCGAAAACGTCGAGCATATTCTCAAAACAAATTTTTATAACTTCCCTAAAGGCAAACCTTTCACCGACCTCCTCGGAGATCTACTCGGCGGCGGAATTTTTAATTCTGATGGCGAGTTATGGAGCTCGCAGCGTAAACTCGCGAGCCACGAGTTTACAATGCGTTCTCTTAGGGAATTCACTTTCGAAATCCTCCGTGAAGAAGTCCAAAACCGCCTCATCCCGGTTCTTTCATCTGCCGTGGACGGTGGAGGAACGGTGGATCTTCAGGAGGTTCTAAAGCGATTTGCTTTCGATATTGTTTGTAAAGTTTCGTTGGGATGGGATCCGGATTGTTTGGATTTGACCCGACCCGTTCCGGATCTTGTTAAGGCTTTTGATGTAGCTGCGGAGATCAGTGCTCGACGCGCCACGGAGCCCGTTTACGCCGTGTGGAAGCTGAAGCGTCTATTGAACGTAGGGAGCGAGAGGAGGCTGAGAGAAGCGATCATGACCGTACACGCGTCTGTCTCTGAGATCATCCGTGCCAAAACGAAAAGCCTCGATCTCGGTGGTGACGTGTTCGACAAGCAGGACCTCTTGTCAAGGTTTCTTGCGGCCGGCGACGGTGAAGAAGCCGTGAGGGATAGCGTAATCAGCTTTATTATGGCGGGAAGGGATACCACGTCGGCGGCGATGACTTGGCTGTTTTGGTTGTTGAGTCAAAATGATGACGTGGAGATGAAGATACTCGAAGAACTGAGAAACAAAGGATCTTTAGGGTTAGGGTTTGAGGATTTGAGAGAGATGAATTACACGAAAGCTTGTCTCTGTGAAGCAATGAGGCTTTACCCACCAGTGGCTTGGGACTCAAAGCATGCAGCAAACGACGACGTTTTGCCAGACGGGACATGTGTCAAAAAAGGAGACAAAGTTACGTATTTTCCTTACGGTATGGGAAGGATGGAGAAGGTGTGGGGTCAAGATTGGGACGAGTTTAAACCGAACCGGTGGTTTGAGGAAGAACCGAATTTCAGTACAAAACCGGTTTTGAAAAGTGTGAGTTCGTTCAAATTTCCGGTTTTCCAAGCCGGGCCAAGGGTTTGCATAGGGAAAGAAATGGCTTTTACACAAATGAAATACGTGGTTGGTTCGGTTTTGAGTCGATTTGAGATTATACCAGTTTGCGATAGCCGGCCGGTTTTTGTTCCTCTTTTAACAGCTCACATGGCTGGTGGGCTAAAGGTGAAAATCAAGAGGAGAGAGCACTGCGAACCAATCAATGTATTTAATTAATTAACTATTCAAGTCATCTTCTTATAAAATATCCAACTAGTAAGTAAAATGTGTGGTTTATATATTAAATCATATAAATATATGTGTGTGATTCACAGTTTGCTTGTGAATAGAAAAGTATATAAATCAGTATGTGGTCTTATCGAAGTGGATGCAATATATTAATCAGTTTGATAGACATATGTCTTAAGTGTATATATATGTATATATATTAAACAATTTGTGGAAGTATGTGTCTGTTTTATATAAAAGAGTCCAATATTAATAATTACAAACTGGCTACAGTAACGATTGGTTTGATACTTTTGATACAGCTAAGAGATGGAAATAAAACATATATGTCATAGTACTATTATCTCTGGACTACACAAAGATATATTATTTATTAGCTATACAAAAGGTTTGTTCGATGGTCATCGTTTTCGTCTGCATATGATGCAGATGTACAGAAAAAGCGTTTTAATAAGAGGTTACCTGTAAGTTTGGAAATATTGTAAGAGATCGACAACCAATTTACTGAGATTCGCTAACATGTCTAATATTCAAATGTTTCACTAGAACTCACTTAATTATATATTACAAGATATTTTCTAATCGGATTAACCAGAACGACACTTAAACACTCATCAGTTCGTCACCGACCAATTCCTAGGAAACACAAAAACCTTAGATCATCTCTAAACTCTTTTTGTTTTCTCTAAAACGGCCAAGGAAATGATAAGGAACGTGATCTCTTTCTATACATCTTTGATCATAACCATAAGTGATTTAAAGTCCTTCCTTCTTTGCACACGTTAGAACATGACCTAGCGCCATATCATATTATTTACTAGGAGTTCTAATTCACGTGTTAGCTAATTTTATAAACAATGATTATGATATTGCAACAGACGAGATATGAAAAGATTTGGATTGGTTGTCCAAAACACAAAGAAAGAGAGAAAGAGATTTGGAATGGAAATGAGATACACATCAATGTAGGTCCGCCTAAGGTTTTGTTTAATACTGAATGCGACAACTATTCTATAGTGTGAATTTTTCTATATTTAGTTCAATAAGATAAATAGTTTTGAAAGTACATAAAAACACTTATAATAATAACTTTAGTGACATGGGATTGAGTAGTGGTAGCATCAGCATGAAAAACAAAGAAGAAAGCAATTTGTCTTATCTTTTCAAGTAAAAGATGAAACATTTCCTCTCTGCACCAAACCAATAAAGAGTGTTAAACAAAAGGTTGCAGAGCTCTCTGTTAATGTCGTTCACCAACCACGAACCGCATATCTTACGGTACTACGGCCTCGAGAAGCTTCTCATACACTTGTCTAGCAGATAAATCCTCGACCTGGTTCAGAGGAATATAAACGGAAAATGGGTAATTCATTCAACGCAACAACTAATTTTTGATCACCATTCCTAGAGGACCTTGTGACATTAGTATAAAGATAAAAAGCCTTAGTATCTAGAGCTAAAAAAAAAAAAACACTAAGCTTTTCTAGAGATGAATCTTCATAAAGTCTTCTGAAGAGAATCGAAGGAAGGATCAACGTACCACAAGGAGTTTTGATTTGCTATTCCAGCCTCTTTGGAGAGTCATCTGGCTCAATCTTAAACCAAGAACCTGAAAGAGCAAAACACAGAGGTCTTGTCGTCTTGGTCAAAAAGCCTCATTCTCATAGCAAGTAAGAAAATCTGTGACTAGAGAACAACTCTTTAGAAGTGATAATAAAGGATTGATTTAGTACCCTTCCCATAAATTCCAGAAGCTCGTTGTTAGCTTCCCCACGAGCTGCTGGTGCAGCAACAGTCACACGAACATCATCAGCATTTACCCCTGCAGAAAGAAAAAGTATGGGCCAATCAAATTAGTTAAACAAAGATCCATGTCAAGAGAGTAAGAAAATAGATTTTGTGTCATATGACTATGTTTTACTTGTGATTGCTGAACGTTGTGCACGGTCTTCCACTTCTATTGCAACCTGAACAAGCCCACCGTCTAGTTGTGAAATGCAGGGAGGTACAGGTGCATCCTGTGTGCCGCCATAACAGATTTATTATCTAGTTTCGATTTGGTAACTGAAAGATTCATTAGAAATCAAAATGTACCTGTGGGTTAGTTTCTGCAGCAACAGCACTAAGCGCTCCATCAACAATGTAAATGAAGGATGCTGTTTCCAGATTCTCTTCAGCGCGATAACAAACAAAAAGCTCACAACCCATACAGTTCATTCTAAACTGTCTCTCCAGTTTCCCTTCGCCGCTGGTAACAAACCAAACATAAAGAAATCAACTTTCAGATAAATCAATGTTAAACCCAAACCTGGTGCTTAACACTGGCTCATGAGCCCTACATCAAAACTTACCGTTTCAATAAAACTTTTCCTCCCTCACTGACATTTAACCTAGCAAGGTGCTTCGTCTTGTCAAGCACATTCGATCTGTCTGTCTTCCTTTTTGGCATCTTCTGCAACTGGGTATCTTGTAACGAATTAAATTTAGTATCCAAACCCAATATAAGGATACTATGTTACACCTCAATCAGAACAACTTTTCATGTTACATTCTTAATCCGATTAATGACATGTTTCGCCATTTACACATTAGCTTTTAACAGTAAATGAATTTCTAAGATGCAGTTCTCAAGGAGTAACCAAACCAATAAAAAAGGTTCAGGACATATAAGCAAATCTACAGAATTACATGAAACATGCAATGACTTGCCAAAAGATGGCCATAGAGAGCGTTACAAGTCTTAGCACATTCCAATTTATAGCTCAAAAACATATACTTTGTTGTATAACCTAAACTATAGCATTATAACAGCAAGAAGTTTTCAAAATCAAAGACTGAAACTTTCAATCATAATTCCTACTCAATGTATCTGGGAAACAAAAAGCAATCTCGCAAATCATTCCACATAAACGCCAAAACTCAAAGTGAGCAAGTAAGCTTTCACTCTAATTTCACCCTAACTGGAACAAAAAAGGGGAAGGAAGAAGGTGAAATTGGAGAAACGAACCAGTGATAAGGACATGAGAACCACAGTGTTTGCAGTAGTAAACGAAGAGATCAGAGTCGGGTCCGTCCGGCGCCGCGTCCTCGCTCGAATACGTATGTGTCGTTCTCTTCGGCATCTCTCTTCTTCTTCAGAGTTCGTCGATTCAAGAATTTTGTCGAAGGCTCTCACTTTGCAATAATCTCTTTCACTTTGTTTTGTCTTTAAAGCAATTTTCTAAAATAAATAACCAAAATTGCCAAAACCAATTGGAAAAAACATAGCGGCGGCGACGGTGGCGCACGGACCCGACCGGCTACGAGGTTCAAGGGCAAAAATGTCATCGTCTAATCCGGTTCAATTGGTACAATCTACAAAAACCAAACGGAGCAGGACCAGATAAAACCCAATGTATCATAAAATTGAACAAATCCGGTTTATTCATCTGTAGTTAAACCAAAATCGAATCTAAACCGAATTTTAAACCAAACCAAATACACAAAGGCTTCTTGCAGCCTTGGCATTTTTCCTGCTTTAATGGATTCTCATTCTACAGACAAAATCATCTTACAGGTCACCATATAAATAACAAATGCCTATGTTTCAATTCCCGAATTTGGAGATGATTCTTTAGGGCAGATAATGTAATCACATTACTTAGACGCAGGTGTGCCTAACTCAGACAAAATGTTGTTCATATCCTCAAAATGTGGCCAACTCGTCTTACTTCTTTCATCAGCTTTGCACTCCTGCAACAAAATGTATACAACAATCTTATTTGCTGAACATCAAATCAACAGCTAAGTATTCATATGTGAATTTAGTTAAGAGACGAACCTCGTATTTCTGAATAAGTGATGCCCAGAGAGATTTGCATTGTCCCGGACTTCGAGTGATTCCTTCAGCGGATAGATTTGAAGAGATCTCTTCCCATAAAGCCATTCTACCTTTCACCACTTGAAATCTACTGTGCAGCTCTCCACGCATTCGGATTACCTTCTTAATCTCCTCCGGTTTCCATTTGTTCCTCCTCACACGTTTTGATGATGACTTTGTTTCAGAATCTGAAGTATCAGATGGACCATCTTCGTCTCTGCTGCTTTCCTTATCCTCTGTTTTAGGCTCCGTATCAGTTACCTTATTCACATTTTCGATTTCACTCGGTGAAGGAGATGATGATGGATTGGTGAATGATTTCCAGAAATCGTCCGACTCTTCTGAAGAACTCCCAATGGGCATATCAACTTCTTCAGTGTATGTTGATGCCGCAGTTTCTTCTTCAGCCAGTAGTCTTGCACTATTAATAATATCATCTGCATGACTGAAGCATGTTAGATTACATACCGAAAACCCGAGAAAACACCTACAAATGTGTATGTGAGACGGAACCTTCCAAAGTGCGATCAACTTCTTTGGAGGCATCTTCTTGTGAAGATGCTTTCTTCGGTCGACTTCTTTTGTTATGTCCGTCAACAACTTTCCTTAAAGCTGCAACTCCAGAACCAACACTTGGATCACCGGACAGTCTCGCACTGACCTCATCAGCTCGGACTGCCATTGGATTTTCAGTGGCTATAGCAATGACTTCAGGTCTTTTACCACTGTACTTCCTCACAATCTTCCTCAGGACTTCGGAGACTGTTCTTTCCATGTGAGACAAGGGACAATTCACAGGACAACTTGAGAGAGCAGCATGAGCTGCTTTGTGAAGTGCATCTAAAAGTCTTCCTTTGTCAAGCCACATGCACCGCGTTGTGATTCTTATTTTTCCTTTTATAGTGTTTTCTGAGACTCCCGGGCGCATGATCTCCATGCTGGATTATAGAAAATCATACAAAGAGATGAGTAAAATTATTTAAAAAAGGGATATATATATAATGCATTAGCACAGAAATTTAACAATTCAGATATACCTCAGAACTATAATGCCATCAGAAGAAATTCTGAGCCGTTCGTCGATGCATAGTTCGCTTGATGTGCCAAATGCTTTATCGCCATCACTATACATTAACTGCAGCAAGGCTAGGATTATTCAATATCTACTCAAGTCATCTACCCAAAACAGACAGAACACAACAGGGACATAAAACCAACCTGCAAATTCTCCCTCCCAAGAGAGCTAAATCCATTGGACAAAACCCTTCTATTTCTCAAGTGAGAAACTCCAAGCATTTCTCCATTCTTTATAACCTGATGTTGGCGAAAAGAAAAAGTGAAACATTCAGCAGAAGTTGGTGGCCTAGGTTCAATACCAGACAAACAAGGTTTATTTATTTTATATTTCAGAGATGATGAATGGATCCTTCAAATTCATAGATAATTAACGGAGAAACTCGTAAGGCTTTTTAAGGAAAAACGTTAAATGCCTGTTTTAATCCGAACATGTCTCAGAAATTCTGTTTTCATGGTCGAGGCACTTTGTTACCAGATGAAATTGAATCTATTTCATCAAACTCATTACGAAGTTGCATAACTTTCAGAAAATCTTCACAATCAGTGTTTTCATATGTTAAATTGTATCTACCTACCATGAGTTCATAAATCTTTGGTGAGAGACTTACAGTAGTGTGTCTAATACCAGTAGACTTCCCGAGTAACTCATGCTCCTTAAGAAACAGAAGTTCTCCATGTATAGGTAGAAAATGTTGCGGTTTCACTATTTTAAGAACTTCTTCCTTCAAAACAAGGAAAAATTATAATCATTAGAAACAAACTTTTTCACTAGACATTCATCAATTTGCGAAAAAAAAAAAAAAAAAAAAATCAAAAAGGAATAACTATTGCCTTTATTCCTTTACATATGCGCTAAAAGCCTAAGATTGATGAAGTGAAAAGCAAACGAAAGTAAAGCTGGCAACAAAACTTTTGAATGTATCAACAGAGTCTTAAGAGAAGCAGCCCCTTACCAATTCTCCACGGTAGGCATGACCAGATGTGTGCAGCATTTCATTCTTACCCATGATAATATTTGGCCCGATATCCGCTATTCGATTCATCATTTTCATTACTCGTGATTCATTGCCTGGGATTACCTATAGTACAACAACATTAGACCGAGAATAACTTTTTAGATGCTCTTTAGCGTATTTATGTACATTTTCATATAATATCTGTCTACTACCTTGGCTGAGTAGAGAATTATGTCTTCCTTTGTAAGTTTGAATGCGTGACTACTTCCATATGATGCGAGATTCAAGGCAGCACGTGGTTCTGCCTGATCAGAGTCATTGTCAAATAAAGGTGACAAGTAAAAAATCAATTAATAAAATCGAATTAAAACCACTACACCACAAGTTGACAAGATTAACTTACTTGGGATCCAGTCGTGACAATAAGCAAGTCCTTAGGAGCATATGCTTCAATGTCTTCAACTTTTATCTGCGTACACATTAGAAAAGGATCAACTTTTATCTGCGTACACATTAGAAAAGGATCAACTTTTATCTGCGTACACATTAGCAAAGGATCAACTTTTATCTGCATACACATTAGAAAAGGATAACGATAAATTGAAACTAGAAAGCAGAACTTTGTTATAATCATCAAACTAACATATAGCAGGTGTTGGCATTTCATATATAAAAACAAACTTTATGCATCACTAATGGCTAGTGCCTACAAGTTTCTCTTCATGTTCATCATACAAGAGAAAGGTCTTATACCAGACTTGACGGGTCAATTGGAGCCTTTCCATCCCTCCAAGCTGCCTCGAGATATGTCCTCAACGACATGCCAACAAAGACCTAGAATTAAGAAAAACAAATGGAATTTTGCACATTTAACTTCCTAAATGAAACTTGCTGCTGCATAATTTGAGGAAAATTTGGTGACAGGGAATAGAATGGTGGAAGCTGGAATCTAACGGAAAAAAATTGCTAGCAGGAGTTGGAAATAATCTAGAATCCAAGATGAAAAGTAGGCAAAACATAGTCAACGCTAAAATATGAGAGAAAAGACATACCAACTTGCGACCAGTTAAATCAGCAGCAGCTTTTATACTTCCCAAACGGTGTATATTAGAGGCAAACTGAGTTGTGATAACTCTTCCCTTGGCCGCCATAACATTCCTTACCAGAGCATCTGCTACCACTTTTTCACTAATTGTCCTTCCAGGTGACAACACATTTGTTGAGTCACTCATCATCTGTGTAAGAGATGGAAAATTATTTTTAAGTTATCACCTATAGCAGTCAGTATAACCATTTCAACCTTAGTTTATATGCTTTCAAGTTTCAACAGATAACAAGAGTGTAGAATCCTTACCAACGTGACTCCTTCCTTTGAGAGTTCCTCTAAAGCTTCACGATCAAAGACTTTTCCATCTAATGGTGCTTCATCAATCTGTTATTAATTAAATTATCTCATGCAACTTGAGGACTATACAAAGAGACATAAAATAATTTATGAGGGGGTTACTCTACCTTCCAATCTCCAGTGTGAAGAATATTACCATCAGCGCAGCGGAGGAATAAACCACTACAATCAGGAATAGAATGGGTAACTGTAATGGGCTCTATCTCAAATGGACCAGCCATAAATCTCCTTCGAGTGCTAAATGTCTTAAGTCTAGATTGAACGAAGATTCCGTGCTCCTTCAAGCGCTTCTTTATAAGCTATGGCACAGAAAAACAAAAACATCCATGAGGGAAAATGCACGAGAAGATTAGGCGTGATAGGATATGGGCAACAACTAACTGCCTGTACTCGACAGTTCTGACTGATAAGAATGCAAGCTGGGGTACATATATTTTGAACTGAAGCTATACATCTAAGCAGCCGTGGAACAGAAAAGTACATGTCACGAATCAAGGTGTAACTCACCTCCATGGTGAAGGATGACGCGAATATTGGTGTATTAGGGTCCAATGCTGGGATCACCTGCTCATATAAAAGAGTATTGGTTAAGATACGAACAATGAATAGAGGAAAAAAACTGCAATATACCCATGAGGCTTAACTGTTGACTGAAAAACAAAACCTACTCAATCTAGAAATCTCCAAAAGGTCTATGGCTCGTTATGGCTTTTCAAGGAGTGGAAGAAGACCTTACCCAAGGCAATGCACCAATGTGATCTTCATGACCATGCGTTATAACAACAGCTTCAATTTTGTGTTTCCATCGTCTGATAAATCCTGTGTCTGGCATTATTTTCTGGACCCCAGGCTCATCATAACTGTAACATTACAAAGCAATGTTTTCCATGGAAAGTTAACACCACACACACAGAAAAAAAAACGACTTCTCGCCAATATCAACAAGATGCATTGATCTCCAGACTTACTCAGGGAACATTATACCAGCGTCGATTAAAATGTAACGATCATAGTTTCCAACAAGCATACAGTTCATTCCAATTTCACCAAGGCCACCTATGGGAAGAACACGGAGAGGCGGTCCATCAGTTCCTTCATAAAACTGCTCCATTTTACGTTTTACCGAGTCCTCCATGCTTTTTCCAACTCCTTCTAGTCGACCTGATCTTCTACGCGGTGTCTTAGAGGATGAAGGTGTGCCTGAAACATAGAAAGAAGAAAACATAACACCAGAATCAACACAATTATAAAAGAAGAAAGCAACTCAATACACAAAACACCACTTGATTAATCAGTCTCCTATGGTCCATTCACGACACATAAAAAACCAAATTCAAAGATTATATACACACACAATCAGAGTGAGAATCTCCGAAGAAACTCTATCCAAATCGGCCACTAGCAATTTAGAATCTCAAAAAGTTCAATTTTTTTATTCTGTACTAAATCAAAATACTTAAAACCCATTACAGTAGCGGACCATCGTTACTGTATCAATAACTTATTTTCACAGGAACCCAAAAGGAAAAAAGAGGAGGAAATTAAAATAAAAAAAAACAACGGACCAGAAGCAGGAGGAGAAGTGACGGAACACGAAACGGTAGACCTAATTCGATAGCTTTGGCGGAAGGTGAAAGTGTAAGGACAAAGCGAGAGAGCACTAAAAGCTGCCATTTTGGAGGGAGTAGTAGTAGTAACTGGTCTACGAACATCGGAGTAGAAAGACGAAGCTTGTGAGGAGAAACCTTGCAAAGAAGCAGGTTTCATCATCACTGTGAAACAAAACCAAAGAAACCCTAAAGATGGGGATAAGGCTTTATTGTGACCAAGAGAAGAATGAGGGTTTAAGGATGGAAGCGGGAAATGGAGAGAGAGAGAGAGATGAGTGAGAAAACAATCTCTGTGACTGTAAAATTATCTTTCTTTCTTATCGGGTGGCAGAGACGAAAACCTTCTCAATTGATTGAAAAACCGGTTTTCCTTAACCGGTTGATTCTGAACCGGACGGACCCTTAAAATTAGGATTTATGTGTACATTAAACCAAACCATTCGCTGGTGAGTATATATCGACGGAAGTTAAATAGGCCGATATGAGTTTAAATGGGCATTGATGAGCT
>OVAQ01000092.1:12813-55282 GCA_900406345.1 Erysimum cheiri
AATTGGCCGATATGAGCTTAAATGAGCCGATATGAGCTTAACTTCTTCTTCTTTCTCTCGATTCAAGTTTATTTTCTGAATCCGGCGCCGTAGCAGAAACTGAGCCTCCACGGAGTCTTCTTCATCATGTAAAAACTGCAGCTTTTTCTAGGGTTTTCTCGTGTTCCTTTCTATTGACTAATTCTGTTTGGTTGACTTGAGGAAAAAAGTATCCTTTTTGAGTCTTACTGGTATTGTTTCCTCCAGTCTCCTTTATAGAATCCTCTGCTGATGATATTTTTTCATTATGTGCAGATTGTGTATGGTGAAGATTTTGTCTTCAACCAGCTTGAACATTTGGAGCTATGTTTATGCACAGAGGTTTCGTCGAATCTCCTTCTCCAGTTCCTTCTCCAGTTGCTCAAAGATTCTCCTAACTTAGGAGTACTGTAGCAAGTTTCTTCAATAAACAATTATTTTTGGTCTAATGCACCGAGGATGTTTTTAACCTAATTATTCTACTTGATCGCAGAATCATAACGATTTGCATTGGGAGGATCCACCGATTACTGTTGGCGAATGTATTCTGTCGAGTTTAAAAACTTTCAACTGGTCAGGATACTTAGCAAGATTGCAAGAAGACCACAAGGGAAAGATCTTGCGGTTTACTTCGAGGGAAAATGTTGGTCGCTTAAAGACTGCAACAATCTCGTCTGAATTTGATACATGTTTTTATTCGAAAACTTGAGATGATTAAGGAATTATAAACCTTCTTTTGGAGCATCAACCACATGCCAACTCATATTTGATTAGGGACGACTTTGGTTTGTGTTCATTTATGTAATAGGATTCTTCGAACTTCCATTCGTATCTGCCTTGTTATCCTAAGAATATGCAGATTCGTTCAAATCCTACTATAATCGTCTAGTGAAGAAGAGGCTTAGTAGCGGTTCCTTGCGTTTATGGGTTTAGGATCAAAGAAAATTGACTTAACTACATGAAACTACAAATAAGATAATTCAGTCCGTAAGCATATGTATAAAGATTTGTGAATTGTGTGGTATGACTCTGTTCTTCTGATAGAAGAGAGAGACTGAATGATGTATACAGACCACCATTTCCATCAGGCAGGCTTCCACTTGCAGCTCGGACCAGGCCCATTAAAAATTTAAGATCATTAGGGTTTATGGGGCATTAAACCATTCACTTAACGTAATTAAAGGGAAGCCGAAACGGTTTGGTGAGTGGTAAATATCGAAATAGAGAAGAAAGCTCTGAATCACCTTGAATATGGAAACGAAATGATGATGCTCTGCGATTCTCATAACGTTTCACCTCTTTCTTCTTCTTCTTCTACCTTTCTATCTCTGTTCAGGTTTAATCTTTCCATTCAGATTAATCAGTGTATTCAGGATTGAAATAGTTCTTTCGATCGCAGTGTCCCCAAATGCTTTCTCAGATTCTAATAGTTCTGGTTCCATTGGGTCTCACAAGAAAAGACTCATCATCTAACAAACCAGATTTTTCTTCTAGGTTTTGTTTTCTTCTTATTTTGCGTGTTTGTGAATTTACACTTGTTCTTGATTCGTTTGGTTGGCTTCAGACTGTGTTTTTTCTTGTCTTTTTATTTATTTTTCAGGGTCGGAAAATAGGAAGATAATAATCGAAGTTCTCTGTTCGACGGATCAAAATCTTGGGTTTGTAGTAAAGTTATGGATAAAATAAGTGGGTTATCAGATGACTTGCTGGTTAAGATATTATCGTTTCTTCCAACCAAAGTTGCTGTATCCACTAGCGTTTTGTCGAAACGATGGGAGTGTCTTTGGATGTGGTTACCAAAACTTGAGTTCGTTGGTAGACATTGTTCACCGTCTGAGTACGAGAATATACGGTCTTTTCTTGACAGAAACCTGCCATTACATAGAGCTCCAGCTATCGAAAGCTTCCGTCTCAACTTAGTTGATTCACGTTTTAAACCTGAACATATCATATTATGGGTTTTAGTTGCAATTTCTCGCTACCTACGTGAGCTAGAGATTTCATATTATGCTTATCCGCTCAAGCCAAACATATTGCCGAGTATCTTGCATGTATACATGCAAATCACTCGTGACTTTGAAACTTGAGGGTCATATTCTCTTGGATGTTCCTCGTATGGTTTGTATGTCCTCTTTAAAAACTCTGCAACTTCGAGAAGTGATATACTTAGATGGAGAATCTCTTCCACGGCTTCTATATCTATTTGCCCTATTCTTGAAGATCTATTACTGGATTATCAAGGTATTGACAATATGGGAATGATCACTGTTGTAGTCCCGTCTTTGCAGAGTTTATCTATCCGTATACCTTATGACGGTTCTCTCAATGGGGTAGTGGTAAATACTCCCTCTTTGAAGTATTTCAAATTTGAGGATCATTTAGACGTGAATTATTCATGTTTGATTGAGAGTATGCCTAAGTTGGAGGAGGCGTATCTAGATGTCCTCTTACCTAATATCAGGTGCCTAATATCGAGAGTCTTATCGGATCAATCACATATGTCAAGCGTCTTACATTATCTTCAGATGTAACTCAATGTCCATATATCAATTGCAAACCTTTAGTCTTGTTTATATAATCCTATGTTAATGTTTTTTCATGATCGTGGGCAGGCTGTGTACGTTGGCAGTTTTGTCTTCAACCAGCTTAAATATTTGAAGCTATGTACAGGCTCAGACTATGCATCGAAACTCCTTGTCCGGTTGCTCCAAGGTTCTCGTAACTTGCGAGTACTATACCTCTTTGAAATGGTAGTCAATTTCTTCGATGAACTATTATATTTGGTCTAATATGCACAATATGGTTTTTAATTCTATGCTTAATGCTTGATCGCAGGATAATAAATATGGTGATATGATTTGTTGGAATCAACCAAGTATTGTTACAAACTTTCAATTGGTCAGGATACTTGGGAAGACCACTAGAGAGAGATATTGCGGTTTACATCTTAAAAAATGCTTGTCGCCTAAAGACTGCGACAATCTCGTGTGATGACTATTATATTCCAACACTTGAGATGATCAAGGAGTTGTCACTTTCTCCCCGAGCATCCACCACTTGCCAGCTCATATTTGATTAAGGATTTTAATTTTAATCATGAGATCTTTTCTATTATGTAATAAGGATTCTTTGAACTTTAATCTCTATATGTATGTTTTCCAAGATATACAGATTCTTCCAAGTTTTATTATAATCTTCCCGTAATGAAGAGCCTTTAATAGAGGTCCATTGCATTTAATAATGTGTTTAGTGTCAGAGAGAGACATTGAATAATCCTTTGACAAAAATATTAAGTTACTACGTGAGACTACGAATGAGACATTAGGACGAACGTTTTTGTAAGAGTTCAGCTAAGCTTTTAATTTGCAAATATAACATTTCAGATATATTAAAAAGTCTAGTGTTCAAAAAGAGTTAAAAAAACAAAATCTGATTTTAGTTCATACTATTATACTGATCTATCTTTTGCATTGTATGTATCCAAGTGACTCTTAAATGGTCAAAACATGTCTGACCAGCAACGATCTGAAATAAAAAATTGTCAACGTAAAGATTGTCAAAGGTACAATACTACTATACATAAAGAGTTGTGTATTGACTTGGATATATATATTTAAATGCAAGCCCATCTTGACATTCTTCTAAGAATATATATCACTACAAATTTGGTCCAAACTGCGTGTTTATTTTATACAGAAAGATAAATCATATACGCAGCAAACATAAATTTCCTTTTAACAACTTTTTTTTTTCTCGTCTGATAAAGAATAGTAACAAAACAGTTTTATCAAGTTTAGTTTAATAAATTTTTAACAAAAAAAAAAACTTTAGTCTAATAGTTATAAATCACTTTTTAGTTTGATATTCTCTATACGTGGCTCGACACATGAACAACTGGACCACTTGACCAAGTCATAAAAGAAATCATAAAATAATAATACACTTCCAAGTTCCAAATAGTGATAAATGAATATTTGACTTATTTTTGAAAAACAAAGACAGCAAGCTACCTATCTCATACGCAAAACCAATACCATCATTTTCGATATTTTATATACATATTTTATTAATTTTATATTTTATTAAATATGAAAATAACGTTGATTTTATTATTCTTTGTCCCCCATAGTATACTATATAGTATACAAATAAATGTACATAAAATTATTCTATCAGAATTCATTGATCGGGAAATTAATTTTAAAAAGAGAGAGTCCCTGTTGAATGTTGATGCCAAAGAAAATAAAAAAGAGAGAAAGAGTAACAGCGCATCATATCAAAACATATTCAAACTACATTTTTACCCAAAAATATATATATATATTCAAACTACATTGCTGTAATAACTATTTTTATATTATAAACCAAAGACTCATAACATGCACCACTTTGAACTACGTATCAATAATGAAGTAGTCGAACTAATGAAAACCATATTCTTAATTACTCCAAGTACTTGTTTTAGCATTTGAGTTCGAGCAGTATATGAAGTGTGTGAATTGATAGAGTGAGTCAACAAGGTAAACATCTTTGACTTTTAAACACTTGATATAGAAGGGACAGGCTGTGACTAAATGGGAATATAGCAAAATAAAATAAAAATCTCAATTCCCAAGGCCTCAACCATTACTCATTAGCATTTAAACTTCACCCACCGGTCCACCACTTTTAACTTCTGAATCTTTATGGTTCTTTACTTCTTACTTTTTACTAGATTAATATATGCCCATAAATAAAATAATTATATGCCCATATATATGACAACATATAAAATAATACTACTATGTTACACCAACAAAACTAGCTAGACATCTCATAATATTTATATTGCATCGTAAAATCATCGAAAATATGTTTCAAACCATTTTGTTTATTAGGACAAAATTCGCCATTAATTATTATTTGCAACTAAAAAATTACTCTGATTATTATTGTTGTTTCCATCTTTAAATCACAATAACAATGTCATTATTATTCAACTATATACAGTACTACACGCGAGAGTTTAATGATTATTTCTATATTATTATATATACATTTTTTATTTCTCGTTTTATTTATTTTCATATGGAACAATTTAAAATTTAACATATTAGTATAATTTACTTTAGATTTAGTTCATTTCATTTGATTATATTTTTTATTTTAATTTTCAATTTTTATGAAATATTGTTAATTTTTTATTTTGCTTATTATTTTAACATATATGATGTATTGGAAAAAGTTACTTAAATTCATATTAGAAACTTTTTAAAAAGTATTGTTTTGATTGTTCTCTTTTTCATACGTGCTTTTAAAATGAAAATTCACGTTTCCTCCCTATTTATCTCATTTATGTTCGGATATTTTGTTGAAACATAAATTAGATAGATTTTATATTCTCAATTTTTTTTTGTTCTACTCCCTTTAAATCCCATCATAATTTAAGTTTATATAGATTAGTTCAATCAAATTTTGTTTCATATTATTTTTGATGGATATATTGTCATTATTAAAAATTCACTTTAAAAATATAATCTATTATTTATATATTATTTAGTATAATCGAAAATTAGTAAATTTATTATTTTATAAGCATCTTTTTCAGTTTTATGATATAAAATATAAGGAAAGACTTTTCATATTTCTTTTTCAAAAAACTTGTTTAAATATGTCTAAATCTTAAAATTAAATGATAAATTGGTATAAATAAATTTTGAAAATTAATTAATCAAATGATGTGGATGATGATGTGGCTTAAGCAGAAGAGAGAAAAAATCTACTATATATATATAGATTTCTTTTTCAAAAAACTTGTTTATCTTAAAATTAAATGATAAATTGGTATAAATAAATTTTGAAAATTAATTAATTAAATGATGTGGATGATGATTAAGATGATGATGTGACTTAAGCAGAAAAGAGAAAAAAACTACTTTATATATATAGATGTCTATTATTATTACGACACCACAAGCCTACATCGAGCAAGTTGACATTGTGAAATTGTTTATTTCATTATTACACAACTACATATAACACTGTTCTAGTGTTCTGAGACACCACATTTAACACCTTCTCCTTTGGTTTCTTCCGGAATCACTTGGTTCCAAACTTCCAATCATATACATGCAAATACAAAAGCATATGTAATAAATGTCCAGACAATAATGTATGAATAAAAAATGATCTCTATTATATTTACTTGTTTAATAATTGTATACATTATGCAGAAAAGCGAAAGCTTTGTCATTTTTTTTTATAAAGATAATAAAAAATATAAAGTCACTTTCTATAGGTATGAGTGATTTAACCCCACAAAATTTAACTCATGCATATCGAAAAGAAAGATTCTTGTAGTATAATATAACTACTGCTACTCTCTCTCACTTACCTATTATCAATTTATATCACTAACAAACCCTGAACAAGAAAAAGAAACTATTTATTCTCTCTTTCACGCATTGAAGATTCTTACTTTATTTTCTTCTCCTTACACGACCACTGATATGTGTCGGTGACTGAAAGAGTATGCTCTTTACCTCTGATTTATCGATATGTTCTAATCTTCGTGTAAGGAAGAAAAAAACAAGACTTTGAAACTTTTGAAATTTAAGGTACTACTCTGTTCTTGCTTTACATATTGATCTGCTTAGTTCTCAAGATTACTCTGTACTATTGGTCTTTTAACCCAAATCACAAGAGTTTTAATCTTGAAGTGTCTCGTCTCTGTTTTTATTTTTGTTGCAGGTTCATAAAAAACCCAGGAACCCCCAGATCTTGGCTGAGAAGTTAAGTTGAAATCTGATAAAATGGGTTTCTTTAAATTCATCTTCTTGTTATCTCTTCTATGGAGTTTCTACAGTTTAGGCTCATCTCAGCTACAAGCTTCACAAGCACAAGTTCTTCTTCAGCTGAAAAAGCACTTAGAATACCCACAGCAGCTAGAATCTTGGTATGATCGTAAAACCAGTTTCTGCTATTTACAAGCAACACCATCGATGAACATCACTTGTTTGTCTAATTCAGTCTCAGAGCTAAACATCTTCGGTGATAAATCATCGGAAAAATCCAAAAGCTTTGAGGGTTTTGCTATCTCTAATGTTACTTTATCTGATAGATTCTCAATTGAATCATTTGTCACTACACTTGCAAGGCTAAAATCTCTCAGGGTTCTTACTCTGTCCTCTCTAGGGATTTGGGGTCATCTCCCTGAGAAACTTCATCGTTTATCTTCACTTGAGTATTTGGATTTGAGCAATAACTTTCTGTTTGGATCAGTACCACCCAAGTTGTCTACAATGGTAAAGCTTGAAACTTTCAGATTTGATCATAACTTCTTCAATGGCACATTACCTAGCTGGTTCGACTCGTATTGGAATCTCAAAATTCTTAGCTTTAAGGGTAATAAGCTATTAGGAGAGCTACATCCTTCATTATTTACGTTGTCGACAATCGAGTATATCGATTTGAGTGCGAATTCTCTGGGTGGTTCACTTCCGGGTGATCTGAAATGTGGAAGCAAACTGTGGTTTATTGACATTTCCGACAATAAGATAACCGGAAAACTTCCTCGTTGCTTAAGCAGCAAGAAAGATTTGGCGCTGAGATTTGATGGAAACTGTTTATCTCTAGCGAAACAGCAGCATCCACTATCTTTTTGTGTCAAGGAAGTTCACGCAGAGGCAGAAGCTGAAGCTGAAGCTGAAGTGGAAGAAGAGGCTGAAAATGAATCAGGAAAAAGAAAATGGAAGAAAGGAGCTTTAATCGGTATGATCATTGGTATATTAATGGCGATATTGGTTCTAATCTGCTGTGTATTCATCTTGCTTAGAAGAAAAGGAGTAACAAAGAAGCATTTTCACCATAAGACAGTCCAAGATAATCATTCATCAATTGGATTTTCCTCTGAGATACTCTCAAATGCAAGTAAGGTTTTCCCCTCAAATACCTCCATTTCTCAAATATTGCGAAAAAGATTGACTTACAATATTTTTCTTTTTTTGCGTGATTGTGATTGTAGGGTACATTTCTGAAACATCCAAGTTTGGTTCAGAGGATTTACCGGTATGTAGACAGTTTAGCTTAGAAGAGATAGTTAAAGCTACAAAGAACTTCGATAAGGCCATGATTCTCGGTGAAAGCTCATTATATGGCACGGTAAAGTTCATTGAGCCATTTTTGTTTTCAGCATCATCAGTCTTCTTTAGATAGATTCTTACAGTTGTTTTAAATCTTTCAGCTTTACAAAGGAAATCTTGAGAATGGAACAAAAGTGGCTATAAGATGCTTACCTTCATCCAAGAAATACTCGATAAGGAATCTAAAACTGCGGTTAGATTTGCTCGCGAAGCTTAGACACCCGAATCTTGTTTGCTTGTTGGGTCATTGCATAGATTGTGGAGGAAAAGATGATTACAGCGTCGAAAAAGTCTTTTTGATTTATGAATACATTCCAAATGGAAACTTCCAGTCTTGTCTCTCAGGTTTAATCTCGTTGAATCTCAAATCTTAATTTTTTAGACAAAAGATGCAATATTTCTGAATAATCCTGAAATCCTTTTTGCGTGTTTTTGGCTTTGCGCAGATGATAGTTCTGGTAAGGCTATGAATTGGTCAGAGAGGCTGAATGTTCTTACAGGTGTTGCAAAGGCTGTTCATTTTCTTCACACTGGAGTTATTCCTGGATTCTTCAGCAATAGACTCAAGACTAACAATGTCTTGCTTAACCAACACCGGTTTGCGAAGCTGAGTGACTATGGTTTGTCCATTGTTTCTGAAGCAACCAGACATAACACAGTTAAGCTCGTTACTTTAATGTTCTCTTTCTGTTTCAAGTTTCCATCTTTTTTTGTTAAATTGATCTCCTAAACCGAAACCTAGACTAATGCCACAAATGTGTGAACGTGAACCTAGTGGTTTATTTCCTAGCCTAGACCACCAGCAAAGGACTAATTTGAATCCGGATTTGATTTAGGTTTTGGTATGGTTTTAGCTTCGGTTTTAAACTAATTTTAGCATTGTTTTCAAGGTTGTTAAAGTGTTTAATGGACTTTGCTACAATGTGTGAGTCAAGTGATCCTGATCCTAACATTGACTAACGACGGCAAAACGAGATCAAGTACTGATCGCTCTCATGGTCATATTTTTTATCAGGAAATCGCAAAATCGTGGCAAATGTCAAGGCTAGAAGACGATGTTTACAGCTTCGGATTGATTCTTCTACAATCAATCGTTGGACCATCTGTATCCGCAAGAGAAGAAGCATTTCTACGGGACGAACTGGTACGGTTTTCGCAAGATCGCAGTACACAAACCAGACTTGACCTTTGAACTTATTAAAAGTGTTTTTCTTTTCAGGCATCGTTGGAGAGTGAGGAAGGGAGGAGAAGAATGGTGAATCCGACAGTACAAGACACTTGCCAGAACGGATCTTTAGTAAGAGTGATAACTCTGATGAACAAATGTGTTTCGCCGGAATCGTTAAGCAGACCGTCCTTCGAAGATATCTTGTGGAATTTACAATATGCTTCTCAGTTGCAAGCTGCTTCAGATGGTGACCAATGTTAATAGTATTCAATTATTCATAGCTTCTTCTTCTCTTTCTTCACTTTTAGATAAAAAAGTTCAAATTAAAAAAAAATGGTTGTAATGCTTTAAAGATTTGGGTATTGTGTGTATGAAAATCCCCTAATACTTATGTAACCACTGAAAAAAAGGAAATAAATTTCATAATGTGATCTTCATTTAGTCAGTCCAAGACTCAGGGTCTGAACTCTGATTCTGAAGTGAATGAATGGCAGTAAATGTAAATTGATGTGATTTTTAAGGGTATAGTTATAATAATAATCTACGAGATCAAAAGCTCCGACCCGAATAAAGGGACCCGATTTAACGAAACCCGACCCGATTACTGCTATATCCCTTTGACTTGTAGGAACAAAACCCTTTTCGAGAAGCGAAACATAGAGTTAAAAACGAAGACTTTTGAGGTAAACAGCAGTGAAACTAGATCAGCTATGGCGACTGGCGGTGCCGCGGCGGATTTGGAAAATGTTCAGACGGTGGATCTCATGTCGGAGCTCCTCCGCCGCTTGAAATGTGCTCAAAAGCCCGACAAACGCCTTATCTTCATAGGTAATCTCACTAAATCGGTCCCTTTTTTTTGTTTCTCGGATACGACTTTATTTGCATACGCTTCCTTGTAGCAACGGTAGATCCAGAATTTTCATTGTTTTCTGTGGAGAATTATACTGTGTTTATAGTGAAATTTCGAAACTTTTGAGAGGGTAATTTTAGATCTGAGAGATTGCATTAGTGAGCTTAAACTCGAGTTATGTTTCGTATTGTTGGAATTATTAAAGTTTCTTCTCAATTGGTCCTCTTTGGTTTTAAAAACTGAGACTTTGTAGATCTAAAATTCGACTATTTGGTTCTTGTACATGGCAAAGTTGCTTGGGATGTTAAGGGGGAAATTTAAGGTGAACCAAGAAAGGTGAACCACGAAAGATTCACACTTTCAAAACAACTTTGCCATCTGTTGTGTTTTGAAAGTGTGAATCTTTCGTTGTGAGAATTACTAATTGAGTGTGTGCAGATTAGTAATAGCACCTGTGTGATTGCTTGGATGGAATGTTGAGAATGCTTTGTTATTATGAATTTGCAGGACCTCCAGGGTCAGGGAAAGGTACACAATCTCCGGTAGTGAAAGATGAGTATTGCTTGTGTCACTTATCCACTGGAGACATGTTAAGAGCTGCTGTTGCTTCTAAAACCCCTCTAGGTGTGAAGGCCAAAGAAGCTATGGAAAAAGTTAGCTCTTTTTATCTTTCTTTGAGAGAGATTCTTTCTGCTCTTCGTTTCTGTTTTTGTGTTTAACTAAATAGTTTATTGAATTGTTATTCTTTGTGATTGTTTTTTTCCTTTTCAGGGAGAGCTTGTCTCTGATGATTTGGTTGTTGGTATAATTGATGAAGCCATGAACAAGCCAAAATGTCAAAAAGGATTTATCCTTGATGGCTTTCCAAGGACTGTTACTCAGGCAGAGAAGGTGCTGCTCACTGTTTTTTTCTGTCTCTCTTTTTGTTCTTTTGGTTTTTATTTTTAATTTTCTTCTAACCACGGTGGTTTGTCTTTTGTTTGTAGCTCGATGAGATGCTTAAGAGGCGAGGAACTGAAATCGACAAAGTTCTCAACTTTGCTATTGATGACTCAATCTTGGAGGAAAGAATAACCGGGCGGTGGATCCACCCATCAAGTGGCAGGAGTTACCACACAAAATTTGCGCCTCCCAAAACCCCTGGAGTTGATGATGTAAGACTTACAGTGACTCTTACTATATTTCCTCTGCTTATTTCAAATTCCCTCCCAGACATCTGATTCTCTTCATTATTTGCTATTGAAGATTACCGGAGAGCCTCTGATCCAGCGCAAAGATGATAATGCTGAAGTTTTAAGGTCGAGGCTTGCAGCTTTCCACAGTCAAACTGAACCGGTATTGATTCCAATTTCATGTCTCTCCAGGCGTATTAAAATAGAAATCTGTATCTTTTGCAAACATGTTGATGTTCTTTCCTTGTCCACAGGTGATTGATTACTACTCGAAGAAGGCTGTTCTCACAAACATCCATGCCGAGAAGGCTCCACAAGAAGTTACTTCAGAGGTTAAAAAAGCATTGTCCTGATGATGAAAGACTCTTCAAGCAAATCATCTCCTATGGTTAGAATCCATTCTTTTCCTTACTACAAGAGAGAGACACATCTATATATCCAACTCATCTGCGGAATGACAGTTTTTTCTTTTAGTCCTTGCGTTTGCCTTTTCAACTAATATTCAAAATCTGGAGGATAAATTTTTACTCCTGAATATTCTCTGTCGTCTCCTGTCTGACACAGGAGTTTTTTTCCCGGCATTTTCGCAGTTTCCTTACAAAATAAGTAATTTGTCTAATCGCTTTACACTTTTACTCGGAATCTGATATTGATAAGAGATGGTACTCAAAACAAGGTTTATAAACAGACGATGATCAGTCTTTATAAAGAGCTAGCTATATAAACATACCGGATCCGGCCAGTCTTAACCGAAACGATGACTGATGTTAACCTCGTAACTTGAAGTCTCCAAATTGTAAATGTGATAATAACTTCTTTGATACCTGTATAAGTTGAGACATCACAATCACCGATTCAGTACTTGATGAGCGAAGATTCAATAGTAGAGATACTTTTTACGCCAAATTAAAAAGTTTAAATGGTAAAATTAATGTTAAAACAGAAATAAGGCTTTATTCATAATATGATAACAAATACAGGGGCCAATATGAAATTTCTCGATTCCTTATTACTGGCTTTTATTTTCCCGGGAAAACAAGAATCGTCTCTGTAACTGAATCTCTCTCTCTCTCTTTGCACAGAGAACTAAAATCTAGTGAGAAATTAGCTTCCACGATCGAAAGAGCTGCTTCAATGGCGAAATCTATGAGAAATATCAAAAATCCTTTCTTCACTTCGCATCCGCCATCTTCATTCTTCCATCTCTCTCTCCTCTTCTTCACTCCCCTGAAGAAATCAAGTCCCAGATACCTAAACCACCATCACCAAACTCGATGCCCACCTCCACAGTTTTTCCTCCTTCTCATCTCACTTTCTCTCGTTTTCTCGGGAATTTCGTTTCTCACATCTTCCTTAGACCCTGTTTCGTCAACTTGCGTCTCCACATCTTCTTCCTCCTCTCTCAAATTCTTCATCTCCGACGTCGACCACCGTCAGATGTTAACTTCCCTCGCCGTCTCCGGCGCTTCCACATTGTTTCCGTTACTGGCGAGGGGAGGACATTCCGGGAATATGACAGAGGAAGAGAGAGTGTTTTGGAAACAGCCCAATGGTGAAGGATACAAGCCTTGTTTGGATTTTAGCTTGGATTACAGGAAGAAATCGGCTAGAGTTTCTAAAGAGAAGAAACGGTTCCTTGTTGTTGTTGTCTCTGGAGGACTTAATCAACAACGGAATCAAATCGTTGATGCTGTTGTAATCGCTATGATTCTTGAAGCTGCTCTTGTTGTTCCTGTTTTGCAGGTGAATCGAGTCTGGGGAGACGAAAGGTCGAAAACAAAACAAAAGAATACTTTTTTCATCTCTTCTGGCTCTTTTCGATTCAAGTTACTGATCAAGAGCTTTTGTTTTTCTCAGTGAGTTCTCAGACATTTTCGATGTAGAACATTTCAAGAAAACGCTGAGATCTGATGTGCGCATTGTTTCTTCTCTACCGTCAACACATCTTATGTCTAGACAAACAATTGAGAATCAGATTCCGTGGGATGTTACTCCGGTTTGGATCCGTGCAAAGTACTTCAAACAGGTGTGATTCTACTCTTTAGTCTTTACTGGTTGAGGGTTTACGTTTTTCTCTGATTCTTGGTTTTGAATTGTAGTTGAATGAAGAAGGACTTTTGGTGTTGAAAGGCTTAGACTCTAGGCTAGCCAAGAATCTCCCTCCGGATCTGCAGAAACTTCGATGCAAGGTACAATTTTTCAAACAACCCTTTCTTTTCAGTCTCTAGATGAGGAAAATGTTGGTTTAATTTGTTGGTTTGTAGGTTGCTTTCCATGCATTGAGATTCGCTGCACCGATTGAGAATCTCGGGAACAAACTTGCGAGAAGAATGTGGATTGAAGGTCCATATATAGCTCTCCATTTAAGGCTAGAGAAAGATGTATGGGTAAGAACCGGTTGTCTCACTGGATTAGGCTCAGAATTTGATCGAATCATAGCAGAAACCCGAATGGCTCAGCCTCGATACCTCACTGGTAGATTAAACATGAGCTATACAGAGCGTAGACTTGCGGGGTTTTGTCCTCTCAATGCATATGAGATTGCAAGGTGACTCAAAAAGAAGAAATTGAACATGAAACTGAGATTTTGACAATGGTTTGATGGAAACTTAAAGCTGGAGTCTTTTTTTGGATTACAGGCTGTTGAAGGCCTTGGGAGCACCTAGGAATGCATCGATATATATTGCAGGAGGTGAGCCATTTGGTGGTTCACGAGCACTAGAGCCACTTGCTAAAGAGTTCTCTAATTTGGTAACAAAGGAGACATTGGCTCATAAAGGCGAGCTCTTGCCTTACACCAACAGATCTTCAGCTTTAGCAGCTATTGACTACATTGTTTCACTTAGCAGCGATGTTTTTCTTCCCTCCCATGGAGGTAACATGGCAAAAGCTATGCAGGTAACACAAACAATTATCTTTCGAGGTTATCGTTGATGGATTTGATTTTCCACAGTTTGTTAAACTCTGTTTTTCTCTCAGGGAAATAGAGCTTATGTAGGACACAGGAAGTTTATAATGCCTAACAAGAGAGCCATGCTTCCTTTGATGGAGAATTCTTCGGTTTCGGATTCCGAGCTTAGTTTTGTAATTCGGAAGCTTCACCGTAAGTCCCAAGGCCATCCTGAGTCACGTAGAGGACGAAGAGATCGTGACGTGATAGCTTATCCCGTCCCGGAGTGTATGTGCCGCAATGGGAAACACAGGTCTGTAGGTTTCTTCTAGGTCAGGTTCCTTGCTTCTCAAGGTAGCAATTGTCACAAACACAGGTCTGTTGGTCGACTTTCTTCTAGCTCTCGCAGGTTCGTTGCTACTCAAATCAACACCTGTCACAGAAATGCCCAGCTTCATCCAATCGACATTAGACACGTGTACATATCTTCTTTCATTCTTTTTTAGAAAATGATTTAGTCATTGAGCTGTAACTAATAGAAATGAGACACGTGTATACTAGTTTCGTGGCTTACAAATTTGTTTCAGTTGATCGCGTGTTTAGTTTTTTTTGTTTGTATTTTTCTAGACAGACAAACAATATAACAATAAAACAATAAACTTGATTGGTTTAATCATTGCCACGTAATCTATTTGACTTCATAATAATTGAAATATCGTTTCTGGCATGCGCGCACATTCACCGCCGACGAAAAGATAATCTCTTACCGCCTTCGAGAATGCAGACGAAAAACAACGACAGCCGTTCGATTGACCGGAGCTCCGGCTTTGATCAACGGACAGGAATTTATCACAGTCTTCGTCCTTCTCTTTCTCTTCCTCCAATAGATCAACCTCTCTCCGCCGCGGAATTTGCGCTTTCTCTCCTCCGCAAGTCCTCACCACCAGCAACCGCCGGAAAAGACATTGAAGCCTTAACCTACCTTGTTATCGCGAGCTCTGGTGATAACCTCACGTATGGAGAGCTTCGTCGTGGAGTTCGTTCTCTTGCTGTATCTCTCCGGGAACGATATCCTTGTCTTTCCTCTAGAAATGTCGCTTTTATACTCTCTCCACCTTCGCTGCACGTACCACTGCTTTACTTGGCTTTAATGTCGATTGGCGTGGTGGTTTCACCGGCGAATCCAATCGGATCTGAATTGGAGGTGAGTCATCAAGTTGAAGTCAGCGAACCAGTCATTGCGTTCGCGACATCGCAGACGGTTAACAAGTTTGGTTCAACTTCTTTCCCTCTCGGAATCGTTCTCATGGACTCTCCTGAGTTTCTGTCCTGGTTAACTCGACCGGATTCTTCATCGGTTAATCCAATTCAGGTTCGGGTCAACCAATCGGATCCTGCCGCAATCCTCTTTTCTTCCGGAACAACCGGGCGAGTCAAAGGCGTTATGCTCACTCACCGTAACTTAATCGCCTCAACCGCCGTGTCTCACCAACGGAGTATCCAAGATCCGGTTGATTACGATCGCGTTGGACTGTTCTCGCTCCCGCTCTTCCACGTGTTTGGCTTCATGATGATGATCCGAGCCATCACGCTTGGGGAGACATTGGTGCTTTTAGGGAGATTTGAGTTCGAGGCGATGTTAAAGGCCGTGGAGAAATATAAGGTTACTGGTATGCCTGTATCTCCGCCGTTAATTGTAGCGTTGGTCAAATCGGAGCTAACGAAGAAGTACGATCTCCGGTCGTTGCGTTCCCTTGGCTGCGGCGGTGCTCCGCTCGGCAAAGACGTTTCAGAGAGGTTCAAAAAGAAATTCCCAGACGTGGACATTGTACAGGTATAAGACAGTTAGTGTAAAAAAACTACATGGTTTTGCATTTTAAATGATTCTTGGAATCTAATTTGTCATAAAGATTTTGAATCATTGATATAACTTTTAACTCTCTGTTCGATGATGACTCACAGGGCTATGGTTTGACGGAGAGTACGGGGCCAGCTGCGGCAACATTTGGACCTGAAGAGACGGCGAAACATGGCTCAGTTGGTCGTATCTCTGAGAATTTAGAAGCCAAAATTGTTGATCCATCCACCGGAGAAGCCTTGCCACCGGGAAAAAACGGTGAACTCTGGCTCCGAGGACCAATCATCATGAAAGGTATCACAGAACATATGCAATAGCTGAGGAACCTGCAAGAGCTTTCATGATTCTTGGAATTTAATGTCTTCATCAAGATTTTGATCATGATGACACTTTAAACTTGTTGGTTTAAATTGGGTGATTGATGAGCACAGGTTATGTGGGAAACGAGAAAGCAAGTGCGGAGACAGTAGATGAAGAAGGGTGGCTAAAGACTGGTGATCTATGTTATTTTGATTCGGAAGGTTTTCTCTATATTGTTGATCGGCTAAAGGAACTGATCAAATACAAGGCTTATCAGGTAAGGTATACGAGTCAGAAGAAGATATGGTCTTTTGGAGTTTAATATTATTAATCAAAAGCCTCATCTCATAGGTTCCACCGGTAGAGTTGGAGCAGATTCTTCATTCGCATCCGGACGTGATTGATGCTGCAGTTGTTCCGTGAGTATAATTAACAAATCCTTATACTCAAATTTGTAACGTTTTGAAATGTGTTTTCTGAGACCGACATGGATCATCAATTCAAGGTTCCCTGACGAGGATGCAGGAGAGATTCCAATGGCTTTCATAGTGAGGAAACCAGGAAGCAATCTCAATGAAGCGCAAATCATTGATTTCGTAGCTAAACAAGTAATGCTCTAAAATGTTGGTCAATGGTCACATTCTGTATAAGTAAAACGACAGAACAATTAGTAGAGTATTGATGTGTTGGTTTGCTTATGTAATTTGTCTTGTGTAGGTTGCTCCGTACAAGAAGGTAAGACGAGTTGCTTTCATAAAATCAATCCCAAAAAATCCTGCTGGCAAGATTCTGCGTCGGGAGCTTACTAAAATCGCCGTGGATGGTAATGCGTCTAAGCTTTGAGATAACCGACCGGTTCAGTTATAATTGTATCGGTTCTCAGTGAATATGGGACCCGTTTACCGATTCAGACGAAATTCTCTATCGTCTTCTTTATTTGCTTCAATTTCGAGTTCTTCTCACATCTGTAATTTTGCTCATAATCGCAATATACAGTATATTATATCGATGAGAGATTGGGTTTCAAAGTTTTCAATGACTATATAAGATTTAAATTTCATGCTGACAGTTGGATAAACATGAATAAAATAGCACGTCACCGTCCAACCAATAAACGCCTCATATCACGTCAAGACTCGTATAAATCCAACGGCCGACTTTGGATTGACGATGAGATCCAACGGTTGTAAGTTGTATAGCTCACGTTACTTCGGTACACCCGCAAACAGTAAAACTATAAATAAAAGAAAAGGAAAATTATTGGAGCAGCCGACCTAGTGTTGTATTACGCTTATAAATAAAAGATAAAGTAACAATAGAGACACGAGACAAAAATTGAAAACGCGTCTTTGCGTCTCCGAGAGGATTTTAGAGAAAAGAAGCTTCACGATATTGTTCGCGATCGGATCGGGCTCGTAGATCGATCTTCTCCAGCTCCGTCTTCCGTTTTCTCTATTCGACGTCCGGTAAGACCTTCCGGTACTTGTGTGAATCGGAGGACACGAAGGGATAACATTATCGCGTTCCTGGAAATTCAATTTCTAGGGTTTCGTTTTTTTCTTTTCCATCGGTCTTGATTCTGATTTTGATTTCTTCAAGGGTGTTTTTCTTAATTGGTTGATTGATCGTATTTCTGGTTCGATTGTTTGAAAAGAAACTGAACATCTATCAGATCTGCTTATCGTGATTTGATTCCGGGTTTCGTTGAATTGGGTTGTTTCTAGGGTTTTTGTTTTATCCTTTTTGATTTCTATAAGATCAATTTCTCATTTAATAAGAATACGATGGCGGCAGGGGGAGTTGATGTTTCTAGTAGTTCTGTTGCTGCCAAAAAAGACTACGACTTTTACAGGAATGGTTCTCGTGATGTATATGTACGACAGAGTGGTAGAGGTGCTGAGAGACGTCAAATCAAACGGCCTTATGACCAAGATCTCAGGAGGAATGATGTGCGTCACCGATCACGGTTGGTACGAGAGAAAGTGGAGGTTCAGAGACCCCCTGAGAAAAGGAGGAAGTTTTCCCCCATCTCGTGGAATGTAGAAGATAAAGTGGGTTTAGCTCCGTCTAGGGAGAAGACCAAGTCTCCGTTCCCTATTCCGACTACAACTATGATATCCGACAAGGCTGTTGATGTAGCTGTGACTGGAAATACTTCTCCAAAGGATCAAGTACGTGTTTTGATGTCACCAGAACCTGGTTGTCCTGCACCGGTGCAGCCTTTAGAAGCTCGGTTGTCTGGGAAACATCCTGTTGATGATTTGGAGGAGGGTCAGTTGGAGGAAGAACAGGTGATGCAGGACCATTTGGAGGAAGAACAAGTGATACAGGAACCTCTTATAAAGACATCTAGGTGGGGGACGTGTTTAACTTCCCCCAAGGAGGAGTTAGTATCTCATGCTGATATTGTTTCCAAGACTAGCAGATGGAACAGGAGCAGTTTGACTCCGGAGTGCAGGGAAGTAATGGTATCTGAAGAACAGCAGTGCAATTCATCTGGGTCTGGCAGTGGACATCACAGTGAAGCGAAGCTTAGCCCGGATGAATATTCTGATCGTGAGTGTTGTACTTTTGATCATGATGAGTTAGAAAATGAAGATCCAGCTTCTTTATCTCAGGGAGGGATGAACATGCTGCTTGGGAGCAGATCTGTGAATAACTTTCAGAAGCTTAACAAGATAAATGAAGGAACGTATGGAATTGTTTACAAAGCAAGGGATGAGAAAACAAAGGAGATTGTGGCACTCAAGAAGATTAAGATGAAGGAAGATAGGTTTGAAGAAGAGTATGGGTTCCCTTTGACATCGTTGAGGGAAATTAACATACTTTTGTCATGCAATCACCCTTCAATTGTGAACGTGAAGGAGGTTGTTGTTGGAGGGAAAAATGATAGTGATGTTTATATGGTCATGGAACACTTAGAACACGACTTGAGGGGCGTAATGGATAGAAGGAAGGAACCTTTTAGCACTAGTGAGGTCAAGTGCTTGATGATGCAGCTGTTGGAAGGTTTGGAATACCTCCACACGAATTGGATTATCCACAGGGATCTGAAGCCATCTAATCTCCTAATGAACAATAGTGGGGAGTTAAAAATATGTGATTTTGGGATGGCGCGCCAGTATGGGAGCCCTATCAAGCCGTACACCCAGATGGTTGTTACTCAGTGGTACAGGCCACCTGAACTTCTTCTAGGAGCAAAAGAGTACTCTACAGCAGTTGATATGTGGTCAGTTGGTTGCATTATGGCTGAACTGTTGTCTCAAAAGCCTTTGTTCCCGGGCAAGAGTGAACTTGACCAACTACAGAAAATCTTTGCGGTCCTTGGAACACCAAACGAGACAATCTGGCCTGGATTCTCATCGTTTCCGAATGCTAAAGCCAAGTTTCCTTCACAACTGTACAATATGTTGCGTAAGAAGTTTCCAGCTATTTCATTTGTAGGTGGTCAAATTCTTTCTGAACGTGGATTTGATTTGTTGAATGGTCTTTTAACTTTGGACCCTGAGAAACGTCTAACAGTGGAAGACGCTCTCAACCATGGTTGGTTCCATGAAGTCCCTCTCCCAAAGTCCAAAGAATTCATGCCGACATATCCTTCAAAGCGGTAGCTGAGAGAAACTGTCATCATTTGGAGGAGAGGAGGTCAACAAATATATATATGAGCGTCACACAAGGAAGGACTGGTCAGATGTTGGTATTTTTCTTTTTTTTTATACTCAAAAAGACTTGTTTTCATATATTCTTAACTCGGTTGCATTGCTTTATTGCCTGGAGATTCAAGACATTCTAGTGTACCATTTATTCGGATTCATGTGTAAATATGAAGTGGTCCGTGAAACTGAAAGGTGTGTATCTCTCTTTAGAACTCTAAATGGGATTTAATGTTATCAAGAGCTGTAGACACTATTGACTCGCAGACTTCAATGGAAGAGATCTCAGTTTTTTCTTTCAAGTATTTGAGTTGGGATGGTTATGTTTTATGGTCCTCATATTTTTTGTGCATTGTTTTTATTCACGAGGTAAACGCAAAGAGTTTATCACAGACGTGGAAAACGAAGTTGGCATCAGTAAGTTTATTTTGATTAGTTATTTTACTACGCTCTATATCAAAGTTGGTTTGTTGTTCGATGTCCCTTTGTCTTCGAGGTGCTCGTGTTTGGTCTGTCGGCAGAGAAAAGATGATGATTCATGTTGAGTTTACGTGCACATAAGAGGTAGTTGGCAATGAGTTTTTCAGTGTTACTACAAACATGATAATGGTTTTGGGATGAGCTAATAACCCTTCTTCTCCTTTCTTAACAACTTTGTATCTCTTTGATTTTGTAAACATCTAAGTTAATCAATTCAAATGACGAATGAAAAGAATCAGCATCATCGTGGTTACGTAAGGCCATACAAATGAAATGACAATTTGTTTCACAAAACACTAATCAGTATGAGAAAAAGCTTCTTTTGCGAGAAAATACGCACATGGATTAGCTATCCTTGTTCGAAATATGAATCGCAGAGTCCTTGGTCTTTTGCTTCCCAGCTTCTGATCGTTACCATATGTAGTTACGCAGTTTAAGTTGTCTTTTATTAACCTGTAGAATCGGATAATGTTTCAACAATCACTTTTGAATTCGACCTTGGTAAAAGCCCCTTGTGGGGAGATGATTATTTGAGAGTGTGTATGGATAGACAACAACAATACGCCCTTATATCATCTTCAGCCTTGCTTTATTATTTATTTTACCCCATCTCATTTTTCTTGTTGCTTCAATCTCTTTAAAAAAATTTACTTAAACTTGTCATGAATTTTATGTCAACCAAAAAAAAAACATTATATTGTATGTTTAAATTAAATATATGTTAATTAAAAAATTAATAACGTGTTATTTTCATTAAAAATAAAATATACTGTTGTATATATAAAATTTATTCTATGTTTTTTTAAAAAGAAATTCTCACTTATCTGTTTTTTAATTATTTGGTATTCGTTTTTAAAATTTTTAACTATGAATTATGCGACCTTTTTTTAAAAGAAAGACTTAATAAATTTTTGTGATAAAATGCAAGCAAAAGTTGAGAGATGATGACACAATTTGGAACTCCATCAAGAAGAGATGGAAGGAAAAAAAAGGGGTCAAAAGATTGAACGAGTGCTTTGCGTCTGTATTTTTCTCAAAATAGTGATTTCTTTTATTTGTCTATCTACTGTTTAATTCAAACTTTTAAAACGAGATTTGTTGATGTATGTATGTTTGTTTTCTAGATGACGGCAAAAAAAAAGCCTGTTTTTTAGATCAGATAACCAATGAGCAAGTTTTGTTTTATTATAATGTTTGGACGATTAACAAAACTAGAATGATTTGCCACATCATCTGATTTCACACGATAATATCAACAGACACAGAACTTTAGAAAGCAAATAGTATAATAAACGTACTAATTTATTCAAGTTTACACAATAAAGTAAACTAAAGAGTGCCATAGTCATGGCTCCTCCTTTCCATAACTGTACAAGTGTCACAGACAAAACGACCAGTTTCAACGCCCTTATTGAGACATCACACATTAGCTTTTTAACTTTACTGACTCTTGACACTATCAGATCCATACGTGGCGAAAGTTTATTCAGCCACTTTCCCAATTAGGGTTCTTGGGCGTGGTTTTGGGGTGATTCAGTCTACCTTTTTCTTCGTGTCTTCGAGCATCTCTATATTTAGTATTTTCGTATCTTTCTTGAGCTGTCAAATGTTGATTGGTGGAACATGCTTGATTTTTGTTGATAGGCTTCGTACTTGTCTTCTTTTTATAGAAAATACTTGTACAGGTCTTAAAAGAGGTGTAGATGGTGAGCATTTTATATTCGGGGTATTCGGACCAAACATAAATTTTGCACAAAAATAATAGGACCAAACCAAATTCTTTTATTTTTTGTAGTTTTCAATATTGAATGATCAACAGATATAATGATGTTAATCTAGAAGACCTTTTATAAAAAAAAATAGATGTTTTAAATGATATATAACAAAATATCCAGGCTTTTCCTCTCTCTTTTTTTCTCCAAATTTTCCAAGTATTGATTATTTTTAAGAACATTAACAGATGTTTCATTACAAAAGTGAAAAAAAAAAAAAAACAACAACAATACCCAAATAGATATACATAAAACGAGATAATATCGAGAAATGGGACTTATGTACAAGGTTTTATAGAAAAGCCGTTAAATTAAAATTCATCGAGAGTTTGTAATTTTGAAGTGTTTATAAATATTTATAATTATTTAAAATTAACATTGAAATTTTGGTCGTGTTGAAATTTTTATTTTTTAAACAGATATATTACTCTGATACATATATACTAGGTCCCTATATATATGTGATTATTAAATTGATATATTATTAGTCATTAACGGATAAGATTGGTTTGTCCCGTCTGCATATATATTAAATCATTGGATCCTACTCGTATAATAATCGAAATCTCTAATTTATAATGGACACGGCACGGCATAAGCTAGATTACCAATTCCGTCAACTGTTGGAGTCTTATTATATAGTAGTATATAAATACTTTAAATCTTAATAAATATTAATTTAATAGTTACTTTGTTTAATTCATATATGAAATATACCAAATGTATTAATTGCACCTAAGTTTTAGTATGAAATCACCCTCTTAGATCAATAAACTGGTCATCAGAGGAGTCCCTGGGAAACAAGATATCGCAAGGAAAAAAAGAAAGAAAAAAAAAAAGATATCGCAAGGAAAAAAAAAGAAAGAAAAAACATGCCGCAAGGATAAGTAAACTATGTAAATGCATGACTACCAAAGAAATTAAAGTTGAATTTCTTTGATTTATGGTATTTAAAAAAAAAACAATCAAACATGTTTAGATGGTGGATTATGTTTAAACTCTTGGCTAGCGTAATTATATAATTAGGTATAGATTCAGCAGATGAGGGTGAGAGCGAAGGTAATCAATTACTTTAACTAATTTAATATATACGTATTAATCAATGTCTTTAAGCCACATATAATTGATCTGATCCAACCCAAAAATATTATATTTGTGCATTTTTGAGAAAAAAGTAAATATTCATTTCACAATAAAAGTTTTGGTTATACAATTAAAGATAATTTTTTGATGGTCCCATGCAAAAAAAAAAAAAAAAAAAAAANCGGTGATTCCGCAGTTGTTTCCACGACTCGGATGGCCGTTGAAAGGACTGCCACATTGCTACTTAACTGTCCGCCTTTTCCCTTTGTTCATTGGTTCTTAGTTTCTCTCCTTGGCTTCACTTGAGGGATTCTTTAGATCTTGAATCATTCCATCTTCTTCCTTGACTTATGCTTAGGATTTGATTCAAGAATGTTTATTTGTGCATCCCATCTTCTTTTAGAAAGTATGAAATGTTTTTGATAATTGCATTTACTATCTATATGGACGTAAAGAGAAACCACTAAAGTCATCTATACTTAGCATGTGTATATTATATGTCACTGAAGAATTGAACTAGTTAGTTCAGTATAAGGCAATTAATCATTTCTTATTCTCATTAATATGTCAGAAACAAAAAAAACTATATGAATTACCCTAATTATTGTGTATAGTATTTGTTTTTCAGTCCCATTCTTTTTAATGATCAAGATTACATTTTTGGAATGACCATATATATATATTTGTGTTTTATTGTTAAAAATATATATAATAATGAAAAATGGAAGATGAGATCGAATGTTAAAGAATCAAACCTAACTCTCAAGTCTCAACATCAGTCACCAGTTTCGTCCCACTTTCACTTTGGACAATTGTAGGATATACTACTAATTATTAAGCCCGGTTACTTAACTAACGATATTTGTTTTGTTTTTTTGATTAATTTAATTTGAACTAATGAGATGTTTGTACTAATTATAGTTAATTGAGGAGCTAATTACATGCCTCTACGTGTCCTCTTGCGTGTTACCATGCAAAGTACAACGCAACACAAACCCATCAGATTTTCTTGATGCCATCGCTCCTTGGAACTCCCCTCCGAATCTCCTTTTACTTAATTTGTGGTTTGTTTTATATTTTAATAAGATTTTGCCTCTTATGTCCATTATAATTTTTCCGAATGGGGATAGGACCACGATGTATTGTCTGTTTGTTAGTTTAATACTATAGTACAATATTGTTTTTTTAGTAAATTGTTTTTTTCTTTTCTTACAAATATTAGACTAAGCTGAATTCAGTAACACCAGTTTACATAAAAGTGAAAAAATACTAACGTACGAAGCAATAAAGTCGAAATATAATATCATTTTTCACTATAACTTATTTTTTCAATAAATCTGATTTCAAATGTTTTGAATATTATATTAAAACTTAGATTATATAGTAACAAAAATCTATTAGTTAGTAATATAAACAGGATGTGTTAGGCTGTTATAATGTTTTTGTTTTCTACACTTTAACATAGACCGCTAAGCAATAAGAAACTATTTTATTCGATTAAAACATCTGTTTCACCTAAGGTTTCCACAGGATGATATAGTAATTACAGAATTGAAGGAATCTATGGGGTATGCACTACTCTGTTCCATGTGTCGATACGTGAATAGTAAATGTTTAACTTATTATAGTTGGTAGATTTGTATATGAAAAAGAAACATTGCATATTTGATGTATTTGTACGCCGTTCAATGTTCTTTCTTTTTCCTAAAAAGAGGTGACCTAACTCCATTGGCACAAAATTCGTCTTTAGACATGAGATCATCGATCTTGTCCCCTTAATTAAGATTTGAGATCTAGCTAGAGTCACGATCACCTTTAGTTAATTAAGATTCCACTGAATTAAATTCAGAATTGGTCAAATGATAATAATGGATATATGAACCCTCATGGCCTCATCTCTTGGACCATGCCTAACATTACCTTTTTTTCCCTTTCGATATACTATATTTTAACCTAATTTTGGAATTTATTCATGATTAAAAGTTTGAAACACAAACTACTTTTGGTTTTACCTAAGAAAACTACATTTTGGAACGTATAGGAAATTCGGAACTAATGAGTAAAATGTTAGCTATGCTTTTCATTGAAGAATATGTCGTTTTTAGAGCATAATTAATATTGGCTCTTTCCTTTCTTTCTTTTTTGCATGTTCGTCGACGTCATTACGTAAATCGGAGTCCAGCTTAAACTGGAACATGGTTTCACATTAGTTTAATATACTGCATTGATAAATTTGTTATAAGTTTGTTTATTTAATTAATATAAAAAGTAAGATGTTAAACTTAACTTTTACTGTTTTTGTATTCATATGAATATATATTATCTCCCATTGACAATTAAAAAAAAAAAAAAAATGAATATATATTAACTCCAACCTTTGATTATGTGTTTCTTTTTTGTTGCTACTTTGTATAAAAACACTGAAAACATGTTTGAACATTGGTTTCTTAATTTTGACAGATGTCAAAGCACAATTACTAATAAATTAATTAAACTCTAGATATTTAAATTTACAATGAGAATCCGTAACTGCTCATATGCGCATACGTAATCTTCTTTTTAATTTAAAATAATTTCTGAGCAAAAATATCTGTTTTATAGACCAAACAAAATCAGTTCCAGTACTAAAGCAGTAAACACAAGGGTCAATGTGATTGTTAACTAATCAACTACTAAATAATTTATATACCGAGAGATCGAGACCAGATTCTTTGTGCAATACCATTCCTTATATAGGCTTGGTTATAAAAAAATCTTGCATCGCATTTGGTGATAACGTCATATTCTTTCACCCGGCCTAATTGAACAAATAAACGGTAGCCTTATATCGGACTGTCTGACAAATCAAATATATAATAACTTCATGTCAAATAAACTATAGTACCAACCGAAAACTTATAAATTTTCAAAAACTAAAAACCATTAACTATTTTCTGCTTACTTTATGGATAATCAATTATGTCAGAATATAAAATTATAATTATAGACAAATGATTAATTATACAAAAAAAGTACGTATACAGATTAGCTTGTAAGTAATTTGTTTGTTTTGAGTTAAGTAAGTTTATATCTTAAGTCTAATTTTGGCATGATCAGATTAACATAAATATATATTTTTAAAGTAATGTGAAAAGAAAACTTATAAATCTTAGTTTTGTTTGACAAACAAATATTATATACCTATCTCATTATATATGTATATATTTTTTTTTGGTCGTTTTGATTAGTATTAAACATTAATTTCAACAATCTTTCATGTCATCAACAGAAAAAAAAAAAAGAGAAAAAAAAAATCCATGTGCAAGTGCAACGGTGATAAGCGTATTCTAGACAAAGACACGCGTATGAACCCAACACTTGTCATCGATCAGAGTCCCTATAAAACCCCTTCACACCTCTCTTCAATATTCTCCAAAGCTCCATTAATCCTTAAAACATTCTTTAAGTGAGAAAAAGAGAGAGAGAACATGGACGCTAGGGGAGGTTGTTGCATAGCCAGGTATGGCGGTTACGGTCTTTCGAAAGCGGATCGAATCATGCTTCGATTCCGTCCCATTGCTCCTAAACCAGCTAGCGACGCCGGAAATATCTCTCCCGTCACAACTACGAGCGGTGGAAGCTCTGATCTATCGTGTAAATCTGGGAGAGGAAAGAGGAAGTATCAGAAGGAGAGTAATTCCGGCGGTAACTCCCGGAGGTGCAATAAGAAGAAGAAGAGAGATCTCGGCGGAGACGTTGCTACTACTACTACTACGGCGGTTACGTTGTCTCTTTTACCAGAGACGCCTGATAAACGAGTTTTTCCAGATCTGAATGCTTTTCCGGTGGAGAAGCAGAAGCGTAACGGTCCATTGTGGCTGAGTTTCAGCGGCGGCGGTGGTGAGATGTTAACGCCGTACAAGACGGCGGAGATATCGCGAAGGACGGTGGTTGTTTCGTCGTGTGTGACGGTTGAGCGTGTGACTGACGCTTGGATCGACGGTTACGGATTGGGGAAGACAGATGAAGAGAGGAAGATGAATCTGGTGAAAGACACGTGTCCTGGTTTTATATCGGACGGCGTAGGGAGAGTGACGTGGACCAATGAGGCGTACAGGAAGATGGCTAGAGAAGATATTAATATTCCGATTGAAGGTGGTGTACGGGAGATTAGTTACGATAATTTTCACGTGATCGTACGGTTGGTGATGAAGGAGAGGCCGATGCTAACGTACCCAGCGTTCACATGCAGAGTGAGATTACAGTACACGTGTCAAGATCGAGAAAGAGGATCCGTCACGGTGCCTTGTGACGTGTGGAGAATGGACGGCGGAGGTTTTGCGTGGAGGCTTGACGTCAAGGCAGCTTTGTGTCTGTGACGCTCTTCCAATGGCCGTTGGATTCACATTAATGGTGAAAAATGATGAACAGTCCCGATCGTATTACACATGGCCTTCACATAACTAAAAGTAGCAATTGCTGAACTTTGGTCATCTAATTTTCACCTTGAACATATGTTTTTTAATTTTAAGTCTGCTTTTTTTCTTTAGTTAGGACGTTTGTTTATAAAATGCTCTTTTGTTTTCTCTCTTGAGTTATGAAATGCTAAAGTTACTAATCTCAAATTTATGTAACTTGTATATGTTTGCTTTTTTGTTTAATCATTAAGGTTTTCTTTTTCACATCATTCGTGTTCATGTCATTTAAAGCTTGAAGAGGAAATTGTCCACATTCGTTTGCAAATGTTGTTAACTGTTAACATAACATTCTTGACAAGCCCATACCAAAAAGTTACGTAGAAAATAAATTATTGTTAATATTTAACTAATGGGTAGCCTCATGATATTTATTAATGGGCCTTGATGTTTTTAAGGCCTCTGTAGATTCTTTGAATGAATTGGGTCAACTTGAGCATGCTGTAGGGGAAAAGTCAACCGCCATGGATAGATGTCTTTCCAGATGGTAAGAAATGGTAATAGCTATTTATTTTCAGATCATGATTGGTAAATTGATATATTTCCAGATGGTTTTTGAAGCAGCAAATTGTGACTTTGTTGAAATGTGCCAAAGTTTATATAACTCTTTAAGAAGTAAACTGTGCAGTGCAGCAAAAGACTTGTGTTTGTTGTGTTTGTGCTTGAGTGTTTCCATAAAAAAAACCACTATTATTACTTCTGACCACTGATACTTTTTGATTGAGCTACTAAACCCAAATAATTTACGAGTCTGGATAAAGGGTATATATGTCATTCCACTGTGTTCTTATTAGATGAAGCGATTCGCTTGGTGAGACGCTAAGACCAAGCGCAGAAAATGGTGGGAGTCGCTGTGGTTAGTAAATGGACTCTCTGTGTCGCTTCGCCGTCGTCTTCTACTTCAAGAAACTCGGAAAGTCTCAATCCACACTTCTCTCCGGCCAAGGTTAACCTTCGCACAGAGTTGGCCTCATTTCGTCCTCAGTTCCGTCTTTTCACTCGCGATTCCTCCTCTCGCCGCCGTCTTCGCGCTTCTAGCTCCGCCGACTCGGGAATCTTCCTCCCTCACCTTGTCGCTTCTATGGTTTGTGTGCTTCCTCTCCATTAGTGCGAATCACTTTGTATTCTTTTTTTCTTTCAAATTGACCGAGTAATGATTGAACTACGAATTTAGGATTCAAAATTAGTTAGATATCTTGTAATTTGATGAATCTCATTTCAATTTACTGACCATTTTGATCATTATTACGTTGTTCTGTATATTTTTTCAGGAGCAAGTCGAGGAGACTTACATTATGGTGAAACCTGATGGCATACAACGAGGCCTTGTAAGCTATTTTGCTTCTCTTTTTTTTTTTCCTTTTTTGATCCCTTTTTGAGGTTAAATTCTGTATCTTGGAACTCTATGGAGCTTTGAATGTGATTGCATTACGCTATCTTGGGCTTAAATTATGTGTCTATGATTCATTTGATGTTCTTAGGTTGGAGAAATCATCTCTCGCNTAGCCTCTTTATCGTCTCCTTATTTCTTCCATCATCACCGGGTAAATTTAAATTTTGAATCTCTCTTTTGGGAATTTTGTTAATATCTGTTGGAACACTGTGAATTTAGGGATTTTGCTTCCTTTGTGGATTTAGGGATTTTGTTAATATTGTGTATCACTGAGGAGGAATTTTGATATACCGACTGATCCTAGAAAGGAGGAGGATCAGTCTTCAAAAGTCGATGTTGGATTTGGTTCGGAGAAGGGAGTGAATGAGGATTTAGGGAATTGTGTTGAGGAATTAGAGAGATTGAGTCCTCAGGTGTTTGGAGACTTGTCACCAGAAGCGTTGATTTATATTCACCAGAAGAGAGACAGAGTTAGATATCTTCTAATGATTGAACTACAAAATCAGGAATTTAGGATTCAAAATTAGTTAGATATCTTCTAATTTGATTATCTCAAGCTATTTTGCTTCTCGTTTAGTTTGATTATCTCTTACATTATGGTGAAACCTGATGGCATACAACGAGGCCTTGTAAGCTATTTTGCTTCTCGTTTTTTCAGTCAATTATATTGTCAATTTTGTATCTTGGAACTCTATGGAGCCTCGAATGTGATTGCATTACGCTATCTTGGGCTTTATGTGTGTGTGATTCATTTGATGTTCTTAGGTTGGAGAAATCATCTCTCGCTTTGAGAAGAAGGGATTTAAACTGATTGCGCTCAAGATGTTCCAGTGCCCAAAAGAATTGGCTGAGGTTTGATTCTCACATCGTTCTAAGACAAGTATTTAGGGAAATAAAGCCGAATCATTACTAATCTTTAATCTTGTGTGTTTATCAATTGCTAGGAACATTATAAGGATCTTAGTGCTAAATCATTCTTTCCTAACCTGATTGAGTACATCACTTCAGGCCCGGTTGTGTGTATGGTACGGATCTCCTATTCGATTTTTTTCCTGGTTTTCTCAACTTGTAATTAGATTAGTTAATTGCTTGTGATGTTTTTAAATCTTGTAAAGGCTTGGCAAGGTGTTGGTGTTGTTGCTTCAGCCAGGAAGCTAATAGGGAAAACAGATCCTCTTCAAGCTGAACCTGGTACTATAAGAGGAGATCNCCTGGTTTTCTCAACTTGTAATTAGATTAGTTAATTGCTTGTGATGTTTTAAATCTTGTAAAGGCTTGGCAAGGTGTTAGCGTTGTTGCTTCAGCCAGGAAGCTAATAGGGAAATCAGATCCTCTTCAAGCTGAACCTGGTACTATAAGAGGAGATCTTGCTGTACAAACAGGAAGGTTGGAACTTTCATCACCTTTTAAAATTGTTGCAAGTAAGCACTTAATATGATTCTCATGGTTTGATATTTTTACATTATGCAATTTGCAGGAACATTGTGCATGGTAGTGATAGTCCTGAAAACGGCAAGCGTGAGATTGGTGAGATTTCTTGTCTCTTAAAAATCATTCACCCATTTAGACACTGACAATGTGGCATTACTGAAATTTGGCGTAGAATGTAAATCAATGTGGTTCAAATTCCTCCTTCAGAAAAACTGGAACACATAACTAGATTCGTTCATACTTGATTAGACAAATTGTTTGGTTCAATGTATCTGTTTGGATTGTTTAAATCATTAAAAGTATTACTATTGCTTCTTCATTGACTTAGTTTGACCAAGTATTCTCATTCCTTAGTTTGCTGAACTTTTGGTATCTGCTGACATTTGGGCTCTTGTGGTTGTGGCATAGGTCTGTGGTTCAAAGAAGGCGAACTATGCGAGTGGGATTCGGCTCTGGCTTCATGGCTAAGGGAGTGAGCATTGAGAAGACAGACTCAATTATAATGGTCTAAACTGAATTTTCTTTACTTCTTTTCTTGTTTGAGGATGAGCTTTGGTCTTTTGTTCTTGATTTTGGCGGCAATATAATAACTGCCAATTTATGGCTTGATTCTTCTCATATCTTTGATCACTTTTCATGTAATCGAAACTAGTTATAGATTCATCCGCATTTGGTTCTACGTTACAAAAAAGATCTCCAAAATCATTCATCCTCGCTCTACACTGAGCAATGAATATATTCTAACGGGAACTAATGTTGCAGACCTACAAGAGAGTGGCTTTACAAAATGCAGATGCATGATTGAGAATTGAGATTGTTCTCATCACTGTACCAGAATGAGATTCCGGTTTACTTCTAAGACCGGTTGGTATATGGAATCTCAATGTCCTCAGGAGGAAGTTCCCAGTGGTCGTCTTCTTCGTCTTCTTCTCTGGATACATTTCTGCTCTTGTGGATTTCTGGAGTTGATTGTGGTTTTGGTTTAGGGTTTGGTCGCCTGTAAAATCAAAATCTATTGACTCAACTTCCTAAGGTGTTTGGAGAGAGAGAAGTAAGAGTGAAAAAAACCTGACCTTTTCCGATACTTCTTAGCAGCTTCTTTGGTCTTACGCTTCTTTTTCTCCTGAGAGGTCTCGAAGAAGCGTCGTCTTCGAGATTCCTGCAACACACCTGCTCTGAAACACGATCTCTTGAAATCGTTCAACAGCTGCTCCTCCGATTCGCCGTCTTTAGGCACCACCTCGACGTTGTAGTAACCGGACTTGAAGAAGACGAGATTCGCGTTCGCCAGCGAAGGATACGCCACTCGATTGATGACGTCTTCGTCATCGGCCGTTAAAATCTTCGTCGTCATCGACAAGTTCTGTAATGATCTCGCGCATATGGAAGATGGAAGCGTAATAAGTTTCAGACTCGACGGAGACGGGGACGGAGACAGCGGTTTCGACGAAAGAAGGGAGGAGAGGAGATCGGAGAAAGAAGCCATCGTTTCTAGCGCCATTTTGTTTTCCGTCTGAATAAGTGAATATTCCTTTCATTCTTATTATAAGATTTTTTTAATTGTAATTAGTTTACTAAGCAGAGTGGGTTAAGTCTACTAATTTGGAATTATGGCTATACGACGACGTTTCTTAGAATATAGACTACACCAGTGAACTTTGATCTCCTACTTCTCTCTTCTCTCATTGTGTCTCACACAGAGTCTCATTTTTGGTAGTTATGCTGAAAACGACGATTTCTCCGATTTTCTCATCGTTTACAGGTAAACCCGAGACTTCGAGGTTGATTTTTCAAGCTTTTAATAAGGTCGTTCTTCAAGATACTCCACCAAGTGTTCGACGAAATGCGTCAACCAATCTTACCACGTTACACCAAGGCCCACCAACTTCAGCCTACGTTCATCTTCCGTTCTGTCGCAAACGCTGCCATTATTGCGACTTCCCAATCTTAGCTCTAGGCTCGTCCTCTTCTTCAACCAGACCGTCTAATGTCTACGAGGAAGGAAAAGAAGATGACCCACGTATCACAAACTATGTGAATTTGCTCGTTAGAGAGATTAAAGCGACAAGAACGGATTTTGATACGAACCCGAACTTAGAGACGGTGTTTTTCGGGGGTGGGACGCCTTCTCTTGTTCCTCCCAAGCTTGTTTCTTTGGTTCTTGAAACATTGAGTTTGAATTTTGGGTTGAGTCCAGATGCTGAGATATCAATGGAGATGGATCCAGGCACGTTTGATGGTCAGAAACTGAAGGGATTGATGAAATTGGGAGTGAACAGAGTGTCTTTAGGAGTTCAAGCATTTCAAGATGAGCTTTTGAAAGCTTGTGGAAGAGCTCATGGTGTCTCTCAAGTATATGAGGCCATAGAGCTTGTTAAAGAATGTGGAGTTGGGAACTGGAGTATGGATCTTATATCATCTCTACCTCACCAGACATTAGAGATGTGGGAAGAGAGTTTGAGATTAGCTATTGAATCAAAGCCTAATCATGTTTCTGTATATGATCTGCAAGTGGAACAAGGAACGAAGTTTGGAAACTTGTAAGTGCATATAGTTCAAGTTTGCTTGCTGATGCTTTAGATTTTGATTGCAATCTGAACAGTAAAGGATTGGGTTCATGAACTTGTGTAGGTACACTCCAGGACAATCCCCTCTTCCTTCAGAAACACAATCTGCAGAGTTTTATAAAATGGCATCATCGATGCTCCGTGGTGCAGGTTATGAGCATTATGAAGTCAGTAGTTACTCGAAAGATGGTTTCAAGTGCAAACACAACTTGATATACTGGAAGAACAAGCCATTCTATGCATTTGGTTTAGGTTCAGCAAGTTATGTTGGAGGGTTGAGGTTTTCAAGGCCAAGGAGACTAAAGGAATACACAAACTATGTGGCTGACTTGGAGAACGGCGCAGCAAACTGGTGTGGAAATGGTAGTGTTGATCTTAAGGATGTTGCGACAGATATCATAATGCTATCTTTCAGAACATCTAAAGGGCTTGAACTTAAGGAGTTTGGAGAAGCTTTTGGCAGCGAGGTAGTGAACTCGATCTGTAAAGTGTATGAGCCTTATGTGAAGAGTGGGCACATTGTTTGTTTGGATGATATGAGAAGAGAAGTAATGAGTGATCAATTTAAAACCTTAGTTGCAAATGATGAAGTGAAGATTGAGGATCATGTGAGGTACCTTAGGCTAAAAGATCCAGATGGTTTCCTTCTCTCTAACGAGTTGATATCTCTAGCGTTTGGCGTGGTAGCTCCTTAAAGTTTAAAGCTATATATATCCTTGCTGTTATAGATTGTCTTTCAAACTGGATGTTTCCATTGATATGTATGAAAATTCGATAAAATTACAGAGAAATTAATCACTATTCCTAATTCTGTGTAAGGAATCATCTGTTTCTACAAGCTACAGAGAAATCATTTGTCTATGTAAACCCATCTGATATCATACAGAGAAATCATTTGTCTATGTAAACCCATCTGATATCCAAAGCAACTGGCTTCATAACCCCAAAGTAAAACTCTTTTTTTGGAATCTGTAAAGTATCTGATTTGAGAAACACCAAATGAGGAAAGGTCTGAGATGGAGAAGTAATGCGGAAGATTTCTGATTCACCAAACTAATATCGGATTTGAACATCCTTGGCTTTCTCAAGCAGTTTGAAGCTTACCTGTACAAAATGTTAAAGAAAGAGTAGAGTTTAGGAACTGGAAATAATTTGATATACTACAGCGAGATTCTCAGCCTGTCTGGAGAATGAACTTCGCACATATTTAGTAAGCTAATGTTTGAGAGGATTACAATCTTACGATGGTTTTGGTTTCTTTCCAGTTTTTATAATCCGACGCAACTCTTGTGTTCCGTGTCTCTTTTCTCTGTTAAAGACAATAGAAACAACAAAGTGACCAAAGACTTCTGAAGAACAAAGCAATGGTGCAAAAAAAACAAGTAACATCAACCGGTACCTTTGATATAAGAAGACTAGAAGATAAAAGAGTGGGAGTAGCATCAAGGTCAATATTGAAATGGCAAGGTAGAAGACACCTGAGTTCTTCTGCACGTATTAGCATAGACTCCGATGTTAATGGAAAACTGATATGTTTCTTTTTATTGGTTTCCACGAGAGATAAGCATGGTAAAAGAAGTAGATGAAAACATATTTGCTTTAAGAAATAACTAACAACCTGGTTTAGCACACATAAGTAACTGCGACGGTTTAAAAGATCTTACCTTGCCTCCTCTAGGAAACGGTTTATCTTTTCCAGTGCAGGTATGCGCATCACAGAATTGGCGCAAAAAGAGTTCTTCGATCAAAAATCAGAACCAAAGAAGATAATGAGAGCACACTTCAAGGAACTAATTTGAGAAACATCTAGTATTCAATGAGCAAAGATTCACAGGGAAGGCTTCTCAGTAAGGAACCATACCATGAAGGCGGCTAGCTGAGGGACCTTGACTCACTGGGAAACAACTATTGGCAACGCTCTAAATAAACAAGATAGGGAAGAAACAAGTAAGAATAGTATCGACGGATAATAATAAGGCGTGATGGATCCAGAGCGGAAAAAGCAAAGATTATAGAAAGAAAACCCAAAAAAAGCAACCTCGCAGAGATGACGGTTTTTGGCAACAGCTGCAGGGTTACACTTGATCTTCGGTTTCTTAGAGCTCAATACAAAGTCACAATGCAATGCACCACATAGGTCGGCCAAACACTTTGTATCAGTCTGAAACATCACAAATAAGTGTAACTTTGTTAAAAAAAGAAGTGAAAAATGAGCAAAATATCATCAAAAAGAATAAAAGTTCAGATTAACTTTGTATCCCAAAGATAAGAAACATACACAACAGAGACCACCGTAACAGAATCCACATACCGTATTCAAAAGATTATAATGTCTACTGACAAAATGCTTGTCAAGAAATTTCTCCTCATTGAAACTTTTTTTGCAGTAACCGCATTTCCATTCGAACACATCCACGTGAATCTTATGCTGTTCCTGATCTCTGTATAAATCATTATCAGGATGAAGCCTACAATTCTTTGGAATTTGATATCTTTCCCGTTCCACAAACGGCGTCAAATACTGCAGAAATCCAAATTACAAATAAAGAAATTAAAAAAATCTAACCAAAATCAGTTAAACATCAAAACTTAGTAATCAATTTTTTTTTAAAACTCTAAACTTACATCTTGTATAATCTGCCAAGCTGCTCGACTTCTTTCTCGAGAACAATGTATTTCTGGAGCATTACCTCCTACTTCTTCGATAACCAATCTAAAAATTCCATGACAAGACCAATCAATATAGTCTGAAACTAAGAGCTACATGTTTATCTGAAACTGTAAATAATCTTGAAACGGTATATTATATCTTCAGTTGACAGTTTTTTTTTTTGCTTTTAGTACAGAGACAAGAGTAAAATCGAGTAGAATTTGAGGAGATTCACCTAGTAGATTCAGATTCTTCGAACCCCTATAGAGATCAAAATCATTGATTATTATAGATCAGAAGAAGAAGAAGAAGACAATGAATCGGTCGGTAATCTTCAATACCTGAGAAAGTGATTGATGAAGAAGGAGAGCAAAGAGTAGAAGAATCACGGGCAGTGATTCCCTTTGTCTTCCCATCGAACTATGGAATTATATCGCTATAAAAAAAATTGATGTGCCGGGAAATTAATTGTTTTCTGCAAATTTCTAAGAATGTTTTGGGTAAAAGGCCCTATTTGGGTCACCGACTCCAAACAGATGGATTTCGATATACTTTTTAGGCCCAACTCGGGATCTACTTATCTTGGGCCCTCATAAACTAACAATTATTTTATTATTATGTTCGACTTTTAAACAATCAAATAAAGTCATCATATCTATGCTTTTAAAATCTATTGTATATTCAAATAATTCTTTTACAAATGCTTGGTATATGAATCTATTTCTATATATGGAAAGTTGCAAAATCATCCTAATAAAACTGATAAATTAGAATAATGAAAGGGAATGATATTGTACTGAAAATTTTGTGATATAGTATTTCTACGTTAACCTTTGGATTTAGTGATTGATTGTTATTTTTTTTGCATTTTGAAAAATGGAAAAAAAAAAAAAAAAATGACCTTAGCATATACTACTATATAAGCAAATCTGCTTTAAAAGACTTTCTCAATACCACGTTTATATATATTGGTATAATTATAACGCACGTTATAGAGGAAAGCCTATGTTGTATTTAGAGCATAAATAACCCAACAACACTTAAGGTGTTCAAGAATATAAAATTATTAAAATACACACTCTCTCTTCCTTTTACTCAACTTTATACATTCTCTTTCATTCTTTTACTCAACTTTTATTAATTTTATATTTAAACACACCCACTATCTTCAAAAAACTCTCTCCAAAAAGTTTCAAAATTAGAACACCTCTCTCCAATCATAACAACAATCTCCTCTTTTTACTCAAACTTTATTAATTTTATATTCAAAAACACTCATATTTTTACTCAAAAAACACTCTCTTTCCTCATATTCCTCAAAGTTTAATAATTTTATATGGGAGAACACCCCTAGGAGTTGCACCATTGCGGATGCTCTTAGGGATGCTTGACATTTTTTAAAAATTATTTATTTAGGTACTACGGTTGAGGAAATACGCGGGAAAGGGCAAGAGTTGTAGTAATGTACTATAATGGAAAGAAAGAAAAAAAAAGTTTGATTTGGTTATTGCCGTTGTCAACGACGACGACGTGTTTCCCTCTTATGTTTCTCCTCCTCTCTCTCTATATTACAACTGCATTTCCCTTCTCTCTCCTCCCACCTCTCTCTCTCTCTCTAGATCTCGATATTTCATCTTGCTTTGATCTCAACAATGGCCACGGTAAGACCAATATAATCTCGATCTTGAGATTTCTCCCTCTTGTTCATCATGATGATCATTCTCCCAAAAGGTCTCTCTCTAGCTTTCTTGATGTCTAGTGTATATACTCTTGGTGCAGGAAAATAAAGGGAAGCCATTGCCAAAGTTTGGGGAATGGGATGTGAACAATCCCGCATCAGCTGAAGGATTCACAGTCATTTTCAGCAAAGCTAGTGACGAGAAGAAGACCAAGAAAGCATCCGGCGCAGGCCCTAATAGTCTTGTTTCACCTCAGAGAAACCAAAACTCCGATCAAAATAATCACCCAAAAGCTAAGGTATACAACTTCTTACTTCTTTCTCCAGATGAGCCAAAAAACCATTTGGTTTCCAAGATAGCTAAAAGGTAACCATGGATTGCTTACCTGATCTATGTTCTCTGCGCAGAATAAATGGTTTTGCTTCCGTTAAAATCCTGCCATCTTCTGAAGAATCCGAGGGGGTAGGGAAGCTGAAGAGGTTAGCAGAGAGATCTCAAACAAAGTGAAACAAAAGGCTCAAGATTTAAGACCAAACATCTCAGCTTTCTTCTTGTATCTTCTGTCATCTCCCCATACTATACTTGTTCAGTATACTTTTTGTTCCTTTCTTTTTGTTTGCCAATATTTTGCCAAAAATGGATATAAATTGCATCTTCCGACTCCAACCAAGAACTTGTTTTTGATGCAAATAAGATTTTGAGACGGTCCTTCTCAGACATAGTATTACTGTTCATACCAATCAAACAAGATGGCTTCTGTACAGCCTTCCAATAGCTTCAACATCTCTAAACCCTAACAAAATTAATATTCGAGTTTACTGGAGAAGGTAGCGAGCTTTAAATCTATATAAGGTTAGATTGCGGATTCAGAGCTGACACCTGAAGAATCTGCAGTCGAAAAGATGCTGAAAACAAAATCTGTGGAAACTAGGATCACAAGATTTGATCCCACTGTCTATCTGAAAGAACTTGAGGCCATGTTTAGGTAGCAATTCTTTTGAGATTCAGATATGAAAAACCAGGCAGCAATCCAGGAAAAATATTTCAGAGGAGAGAAAGCAATGGAAGATGAACAAAGCATAAAACAGGACATGCTTCCATTATAGACTGAACCTTAGAGTGAAAGAGTAAATAGTTACAGTTAAAGCGGGAGAACAAAAATTATTCGGTGAGAATCCTGTAAACAAGCATTGACTTGCCAGATAGTTATAGTTTGGAGATATAGTTTACCTAAATGTTTTTCATAAACTCCAAAATCAAAAGAAGAGTTTGATCCTAATAATAACTGAAAAGCCTATGATGGTAAAGACAAAAAGTATCTCTTACGCAGGCTTCTGAACATGTGGTGTCAATTCCAGCTGTCATCTTCATTTCCGTTGGCGCCAACTTGAGGAGCTTCTACGGTTTGGGAGCTGCTGGGAGAGAATGTCGGCGGTATGGAATGGTCAAATCTACAAGCTGGACCAAATTTGCAGATGCCATATCGGCTGTAGTGTGTGCACATGTTCTGATCCTGAAATTATATAGAAATAAAGGAAAAGGGGTTTAAAGTGTGAATCAGAGAAGTGTGTGATTAATCATAGATCTTGTCCTGGATCAAATTCACCAGAAAGATCATGTTCTGTAGCATCAGAAAGGAGGGAAGAAATTCAATTATCTCAGTGGCCTCCTAATATTAGCACAAAAGAACAGCATGGGCGGAAAAAAAAAAAAAACTCACAGGTCTTAGGGGCAAGCCCTTGTCATTGAAAGAGGATGGAGCTTGCTTCGGCAATCGATTTTTCGGATGATGGTATTTGCATTTATATTTGAATTTACAGTCCCCAGTTTTAAGATAATAAGTGCACTCTGGTTGATCTGGACGTTCTGGGAATTCTTCAACAGACATCTGCTGTTGGTATTGTGAGAATGAACTAGTTTCAGCCAATGAATTGTTCAACGGGTATGTGGAAGGAGGAAGCACATTCCTTTCTGGTGGATAGACAGAAGACGCCTACACAAATAAGAATGAGAAAATTCAAAAGTAAAGTACTCTAGCTTTATCAACATAAGGAGAAAGAATGTATCGAAATAAGTAAATAAGTAATGCAAAGGCAGAGCTGAAGTTAACTACCTGATACCCATTCCACTCTGAAGCTTGAGATGAAACTCCACGATTTTGGGGGAAAATGGCTGGAATAAAAGGAGCAGTACCAGTACCATTCATATGTCTCGTTGAAGACCAAGAAGTTGAACTTGCTTGGGATGGAGCCTTTGGGGAAAATGATCCAACGGATCCACCGTTATTACCACGGAACAAGGGAGGATCAACTCCTCCAATAGCCGTAGGATCAGGATGATTAAATTTGCAGTCAGATCCAAACTTGCAGGAGCCATTGCGCATGTAGAAAGGGCATTCTTTCTCTCCCTGTCAATAGCTTACACTATTATAGCTTTTCTACAAGGCTGTTCTAAACAGAATGCTAGAACTGTCTAAACCAATTAATGGAATACCGGTCTGATAGGAAGGCCAAGGAAGTTAAGCTCTGGTCGTGTGGCCAGAGAAGTCTGTTCTTTCACGTGGCTGAATCTACAAGACTGTCCATATTTGCACCCTCCAGTCCTGAAGTAGTACTGCAAACCTCGGAATTAGGGGGCATCGGTAGGATATCAGTAGACAGACTTTAGAAAGAAAAAGCGGAATAAAAGGAGAGAACAAACACATACAAAGAGGCTAATAGTACATTTCCCATAGAAAATTAGAGGCTGATATGTATATATGTCTGTAAACCGTGATAAAAAATTTCAATTTATGATAAGTATTCAGACATGGAAAAGGAGACAACTTATCACCCACCTTCTACAAACAAAGCACCTAAAATCATCAAAGACTTTGCCATGTACAAAAGAACAACCACACTAAAAACTTCATTGTTCACTGTCTGGCAAACACACAATTCTTCCAACTGAGAAAACTATAGTAATCACTAATCACAGTCTAAGACAATAACATGACCCGGTCAACATATGAGTGTTGAATGTTTGAACGAACTGTGAGCATAGCAACATAGCAAGATATACGAGGGAATGCAACACGGGAAAGAAAATAAAGTAATCTAGCTACGTCAATACAGAGGAAAGGAAAGACATTTAACCTTGCACTCCATCAGCTTAAAATTCTCCACATCCTCTTCGCTTTCTCTTACTTTCTCCCTACCAATCTTTCAATTAACGAAACATTAGAATAGCAAAACAGTAGTAATATCGTTTTCGTTAAAATTAATATAGTCCGTTCCCCTTTCTCGTTCTTATACTCCCTAAAGACTTCAAATCCTAAACCAAAACAGCAGAGCAATAGAAAACGAAAAAAAAAACTCAAAACTAAAACACAATAAACATAAACATAAACTGATACACAACAAATTTAACTTTTTTTCCCAAATATTCAACCCTAAGTTGAGAAACCCCCAATGAAGAATCAAAATCAGGTCAGGAGAGCAAAAAGACTAAAACTTTCTGTCAGCAATGGAAAAATATAAACATGCAAAGATGAATGGTAAGAAGAAAAGTACTTGGAGTTTCCTTCGAAGAGGGTGATTGAACTTGCAACTTGATCCGTATTTGCAGCTCCCTGTTCTCATATAAAAGGAGCAATCCTCTGCATCAGGTCTCACTGGATACACCATCATTCTCTTCTCAATCGTGCTCCCACCTTCTTCCTCCTTCTGATCGCTGCCTAACGCCCTCGAATTCGTTTCTCCATTACCCTCAGAGACACTAATGGGAATACTCAGCTCTCTCGCGAAATCAACCAAACCCACATTCCTGAGATGATCACTTAGCTCCTCAGAAACGTGATTGAGACCAGACGGAGCCCGATCGGCGACGACATCGGAGGAAGATCGAGACGGTGATTTCGGATCGGGTCCGGTTAGGTTCGGGTCAGAAATTTCTTCGGGCTTGCTCATGATTTACTCAAAAATCACATTACAGTTTTACAGAAATCCCTAATTTTCCACCGAGAAGAGAAGATCAAAAGGGTAAAGAAACAATTGGAAGACCCAACAAGAAGAAGAAAAAAATTCAACCTTTTTTTTTAATCGCGTTTTTGCTTCTATGGGTAGTTTTGTCGTTTTTATAAAGCGACACGAGTGAGAATTGGAGTTAAACTGTGTCCCAAAAGTGTAATAATTGATTAGTTTGTTGAAAATCAGAAGGAAAGAAAAAGAAAGATATTTATTGAAAATTGCAAATAAACCTTCAATTGTCATAATGTGTAATGGAATTAGATCAAAATTTATGCTCTAATAATGCAGCAGACGATAAAAATAAAAACTCTCTTAAGTTGTCATCATTACACTAGTCTTTGAATTCGTACTTTTTCAACAAAATACTAATACATTTATGTGTTAAACGACGTAGACAAATCAAATTAAGGACTCGAATCTTTTTTATTCAAACTTCAAACCTTTTTAGACCTATAAAGAGAAGCGCCTCTTTTTCTTCTAAGTTGTAATAAAAACAAAATTTATATCTAAGATCTAATATTAATTGATTCAATGTTAAGATGTAGTAGTAGTTCTGAAGGCGTGTGAAAGGGTTCATAATTGCGGTCAAACACTGAGGTTTCGGGTTCAACACACTCTCGGTAAGTGTTTATGAACCTAACTAGGATCTAACCCGCGGCCGCCGCGGGACGATATTTTGTTAGAGTCCTTTGTATGTATTTTCGTAATTGGTTAATGTTTAAAAAATGGATTTAGATTGGTGGATAATATTAAAGGTACATGATTAGACGTAAGTTAGAATTGTTGTTTTTTTCATATGTGTGAATTAAAATAGGACATGAGTCTGATCCTTAGGTTTCCGTTAGGATTTAATCCACATATATTTTTGTATATTTTTAGGAAAGATATTAATAATTAATTTTTTTCATAGGTTAATAAAGTAAA
>OVAQ01000093.1:0-54776 GCA_900406345.1 Erysimum cheiri
TACTCCCTCCGTATGCATTTAAGTGTCGTTTTAACTATAATTTGCTAAATTAAGGAAACATGGAATATTACAATTCTATCCTCCAAAACATGAGAATTTGGGTATTAGAACTTGATAGCAATTTTCAGTTATTAGAGTTAGTTGTTTCATTAAGGGTAATTTGGGTATAATAAAGCAAATTAACTAGAAACGACATTTAATCACAAACTAAAAGGTTTGACTAAAATGACACTTAAATACATACAGAGGGAGTACATTAGTTTAATAAACTTTTGCCATTCTTGGAGAAATGTGTATTTAGAAACATAATATTGGATTTAGAAGCGTTCACTTTCAAATCCCTTTCTCTGTGGTTTTTTTATAAGCTCAAATGACATGTACGTATTTACCAGCTATATTATTCTAGTTTTTCTTTTCCGAAGAACAATAGCATGACCACAAAAGCTTGTATTTTTGGATGGATAATTCAACGCCAAGTTTGACAAATGATAAAAGACAAATGCGACTTGATGCCCAAAAAAAGACAAAAGAGATTTATTTGTTTTTGATACACACACATATGTATATGTATATGTATATATATATATATATAAGAGTATATAAGAGAAAACACGAGCAAAAGAAAAAGTAATTACTTTTAATTTCTTATTCGAAAGGTAAAACTGTTTAAAATAAAAAAGAAAAAGAAAAAGGGAGGGAAAAAAAAGAAGAAGACAACCACACGAATCGCCACTTTTGATAGTAGAAGAGAGAAGAGAAGAGGCAGCTCCTAACTTTCTCTTTTGCTTTTGTCTCCGTCTTTAATATTTACCCGTGGCCGTGGCCGTGGCCGTGGGATGTCTCCGTGCGTTAATCCTGCACCTTCTCTCTACTTGATGAATTTTCTTGTATATATTTATGTTTTTAATATTGTTTAGAGTTCAAGGGCATACTAAAATTCGGGAAAATACATAATGGGAACATGAATTTGGAGATGAAAAATTGTTCCATTTCATCAAAAGTGGTAAGAAGAGTATCCTACTAAGATTTGTTTTCAGGTATGTTTTAATTTTAAAGAAAATTAACAAAGATACATATTTTTGTTTTAGAGATTACATGGTCTTTAATATTTTAACTAGGTCTTAACCCGCGATACACCGCGGAACAAATTTTAAAATCTACGATTTGAAAATTTGCTTGTAACGTAAATATAAAACTCTAATTGATCTATAAAATATATTAAACGAATCAAAGACATAGTGACCTCTTGATCTTTATGATACAAAAGCTTGTTTATATATTCTGATTTCAAATTTCCGTAACCCGCTGATCTTTATAATACAATGCAAATTTTTCACATTTTTAAGTGATTATTTATTGTTTTTGATTGAATAGTTTTGTTCTTTATTTTTATTTTTGTCAAAATTTCTTTACTTTTTATTCAAAAATATTAAATATTCTTTGGATGTGTGTTAAATCAAACATTAAAATATTAAAATTCACTCTNGCGTTTTAAAAATTCAAATCACAACATATATGAAAAATATAATCTAGTTAAGTACTATATAGACTATGTATTGATTCAATTTTTTTGAAAAAATATGATCATAAAAAGATGAGAGATAAGTTTTTAATAAAATTTTTGAAATATTTCTAAATTAAAGGGAAATAACCTTGTTAACAAAGTTAGAGGGAAGAGAAAATTTAAGATTTTCTTAAATAAATTCAATAGGTGAGAGGAGAGTTTGAAAGCTTTGGTTAGAGTTTTATTTTTATAATTAATGCCGAGCTCTCTAGCGACGACACATCAGCATTCTTGGCAAAAATGCTTCTCTATTAATATATAGGGGATATTTCAATTAATTTATAATATTTTAATTTAATAGTTTTGTCATAAACAGAAAATTGGAAATTCGTATAAATTTTATCCAAGTTGTACAATTAAAATGTACTAGATTCATGTTCCGCGCGTTGCGCAGAGTTTTATCATTAAATTATAACAATATAACTTGTTGAATATAAATGTATAATCATTTGAAATTTTCAAGATAAATATATGTATATAAAAAATATAATATATGAAATTTCAAATATTATTTTTGAATTTTTTAAATAGTAGTTATCATTATTGTGGTAGTTTTTTTCTTTTACTTTCGCTTAACCAAATTTTAAACAATACATATCATTATAATATCTACTACAACTTTTTTTTTCAATTGTATTTTTCACATCTTGTATTTTGTATTACAAATAAACAAATTAATGTTTTTCGATCATAAATAGAATTATGATATTTTTTTCTTATAATCTTTAAAAATAACATTATTTGAAATGATATATATATATATATACATATATTAATTGTATTCTTTTGTTAAATATTCTTCTTAACACTATTTTTAAAATTTTTAAATATTCATTTTTATTTAAAAGTAAATTGTTCTTATTTTGAGTAAAATTGAACTATCTACTTGTATATTTATCCTATTTTTATCACATATTTTTGTATGTTGTATTATATTACTTTTTATTTATATTAAACCATGTTATTTTTTGTGAACAAATATTTTCTTTTATTAATAGATGATGATATAAAAGTATGTGATTTTTTTTAATGTTTCTTGTTTTAATAAATAAATTGTGGGAAACTTGTATAAAGTAATATATATATATATATATATATTTTAAATTTTGATATCAACCAAAATGATTTAAATGGTAGTTTGGTTTAGAATGCATTCACTAAATGCATAAAGTAATGAATTCGAATCTACTTAGTAACATTTTGCACCTATTAAAGTTTATGCTGATGTGGACACCATACTAAAAAAGTAGTTGGTTAGTGTTATTCAGCTAACTTATAAAAAAGTTAGTTGGCCTAAGTTTTCTTTTTTTTGCCTAAGTTTTCTTTTGTAAATACTGAAAAAGTCATTCACTCTTGAAAAACTTGGACGTGCCACTGTTTTTTTTCCCCAAATTCACAACATTTATCTGTTCTGTCCTTTGTGTTTGCTTTTTATAGTATTTCACTCATACATATACATAATTAAAATATACTAATGCAAATTAAATAAGTTACAAATATCGGTCCAAAATTGGGTGTTGCCGTGTAAGTTTGTTTCTATTGAGAATAGTGATGAGTCTATTACAGTATGATGTAAAAAAAGTTATGTACCGTTCCAATCAGACAATAATGCCACCAGTTAAAGTCAATATTTATGTTCACAGCTTAGTTTTGGATTGAGGGGGTAGTGAAGAAGAAGTTACAACACAATCTCTCTCTCTCTCCCCCACAAGAGTATCTTTTGTGGGATTGTCAACGCTCTTGAAAAGAGGAGCCCAAGAAGCTTCTCTTCTCTCTCTCTCTCTCTTCAATGCCCTCTTCTCCTCTTCTCTTTAAAAATCCCATCTTTCACTCTTCACCACTCTCACCAATTCTCTCTTTCAGTGAGTGAGAGTATTTTCAAAGATGGGATTCTCAGGTGGGAAAAGGAAATCACGAGATGAAGAAGAAGAAGAAGAAGATACAAGGGTAAGCTTCCCCATGGATGACCTCAACGATGACGTCCTCGAGAGAGTCCTCTCATGGCTACCAACTTCTTGTTTCTTCCGTATGAGCTCTGTTTGCAAGAGATGGAAATCAAGCCAAACCTCACAAAGCTTCAAGCTTGCTTGCTCCCAAATCCCTACTCGAGATCCTTGGTTCTTCATGATCGATCACCGTTCCAATTCCTCGTCCTTCGTTTACGACTCCACCGAGAACAGCTGGAAATACCTCAACCGCCGCGATTTCCTCCACCGTCGCCCTGATTTTATCCCCGTCGCTTCCTCCGGTGGCTTGCTCTGTTTCCGCTGCTCCATCTCCGGCCAATTCCTCCTCCGTAATCCCCTCACTGGATCTTCCCGTGACCTTCCTTCACCAATCTCTCAAGATTACAACAAACCTCTCCAAGCTGTAGCCATGACTGCCGTTACTCCTTCCACCTATAAGCTCGTTACTATCTCCGGTGATATCCCAAATCTCAGTTACCGCTTCTACGAATCAACCTCAGATTCATGGAGCAAAGATGAAGAATTGTTAGTGAAGAACAATGAGTACAACGATTCATCACCACATGATGATTCTGATACTGACATTGGCACAGTCTACTATCTTAGCAAGACTGGAAATGTTGTTGTGGCCAGTAACAATCTCCAGAGAAGTCCTTCGAAGCTTTACTCTTCCGTTATTACCGTTACAGAAGATGCCGAAATCGTCTATTTTCTCAGCTCTTACGGAACAATTGTAGCTTGTGATCTCACGAAACGATGCTTCACCGAGCTGCCGAAGCTTCTTCCTCCTTTCTTAGAGTATTCCATTGATTTGGTGGAATGCAATGGAACAATGTATGTGATTCTTCTCTCTGAGTTCTTCCAAAGCGCCAGCTTAAGGATCTGGAGACTTGACGATAACCGGGACTGGGTTCAAGTCGGGATGTTGCCTCCCGCCTTGTCTCATGAGTTATACGGTAAAAAAGGCGACATAAACTGCGTTGGAGGAGCTGGAAACAAGATACTTGTGTGCTTCAATGCGAGTCTTCCAGAGGTATATTGTAGATACTTTGTGTATGATTTAGTTGCACAAGAGTGGAGCGAGTTGCCTAGATGCTTTAAGGATGGAGAAGCTATGGATTTTGTTTCCGCTCTTTCGTTCCAGCCTAGGATCGAGGCAACAGTTTGAAATTTTAGCTTCTCTTTCTATGGATTAGGTTCAATGATTTGTAAGTTGTTGTGTGTATTCTTTCTATTCAGGACAATGCAATGTAACTTGATTTTTAATCTATTGACGATGGTTAGAAGAAAAATGCTCAGTGGCAAGGAGAAAACTTTAATTTCTTTCCAAATTTCAACTACCAATAATCACCACATGAGCAAATACCATCCTTAAACCTGTGAAACCGGTTTGCATCTCTCAATACAATCTCTCTACCATACACCTTTGCTATATACTTCATCGCGTTGTGACAATCTCCACAAACGCGTAGATTCTTAATCACCCGAATTGGTGTGGATGGAGGAGTGCTCATAAGTCCAAAAGCAACCGCCAGCTTCTCACTGTGGTAGTACAATGCACGCTCTTTCTCCTCTTCTTCCACATCCACAAGTGTGAAATCTGTCTCAGGAACATACCCTTCTTGTTTTATGTCTCTTATCACATCTTTTACTTTCGTGTATATCAGCTCGGTTAGTGGGTTTGACCTATCGTCCACGACAAATAGATGGATCTTGTTTTTCACCTCGATCCAACTGAACCCCGGGTCTTTTTTCACTTTCTTCCCTTTCATCATCGTCCGGGCAAGTTTCATCTCATCCCATTTGGAAGCAGCAGCATACATGTTTGATAAAAGCACATAAGCTGATGAGTCCAATGGATCTAGCTCCAAAAGTTTTGTTGCCACTCTCTTCCCGGTTTCTGTGTCCCCTTGAACTCGGCAAGCTACAAGCAGAGTTCTGTACATTGATGCTGAAGCTTCCATAGACATTGACTTGATCAAATTTTCAGCCTCTTTAACATGTCCAGCACGGCCAAGCGCATCAGCCAGACAAGAGTAGTGTTCTATTTCAGGTTTAATGCCATAGTCTCGATGCATTGATCTAATATGCTTGTATGCCTCTGATACCAAGCCTGAGTGACTGCAAGCAGACAGAACACCGATAAAGGTGACCTTATCAGGTTTTATACCCAGAGATTTCATCTGTTTGAAAAGCTGGAGTGCTTCTTTTCCTTCCCCGTGTTGAGCTAATCCCACTAACATGGCATTCCAGGCAGTAATGTTCCTCATCTCTATCCTTTTAAACAAACAATATGCATCGTCTATGCTTCCGCACTTAGCATACATGTCCACAAGTGAAGTACCAACGAACGGGTCACCCGTACAATTCAACTTAAGGGCATTTGCATGAATTTGGCGCCCTTGTTCTAATGCTGTCAAACAAGAGCTGGCTTTCGCAAGTGTGGCTATTGTAAATTCATCAGGCAAAACTCCCATGAGCCTCATCTGGCTATAAACATGAAAAGCTCGTTCTTCTTCTCCATTTTCTATGCATCCTGATATCATAGTCGTCCAAGCAACATCGTCAGGGGCGGGAATACCATCGAAGGCAAACTGTGCTGCACTCATATCGCCACATTTTACATACATATCCAAAATCCCACTACTGACCCATAGATCTAAGTCATATCCAGATTTGATTGCATAAGCATGGACTTGCTTTCCTTGGTTTATTGCAAACAAGGAACCACAGGTCTTAAGCACTGTTGCGAGAGTAAACTCATCAGATCTCTCTCCCTGTTTATGTATCAAAGCGAAGAGCTGCAGAGTCTTATCACCGTCATTACTTTGGGTATAAGCAGACATTATGGCATTACAAGCGACAATGTCGAAGTTATTCCTCCCAAACAAAACCGTTGCCTCTTTCATAGATCTGTTCCTAGAGTAGGCATCAATCAGAGCAGTAGAGACAAAACTGTCAGCAACATTATTGATTTTAATTGCATGAACATGAACTTGTTTACTCAACGACAAGCCTTCAGGAAGAGAAGAAGCGGCCTTTAGAACACTAGTCACAGTATACTGGTCTGGTGTGAGGCCGCAACGTAACAGCTGCGTAAACAGACACACTGCTTCAACTTCTAGGCCACTTTGAGCAAATCCGGCGATAACTGAATTCCACGAAATCAAATCCCGTTCACTCATATTGTGAAATACTGTCCTAGCAAAACCGATTTTTCTCAGTTTACAGTACATGTTTATTAGACTATTCGAAACGGTGAGCATCAAATCAAGTCCTAACTTCAATGCCATACAATGAATTTGCTGCCCTAATGCTAAACTATCTAATCTAACAGCTGTAGCTAATACTAAAGCAAATGTGACTTGATCACATTCCAAGTCGGACTTAACCATATCCGCAAAACATTGGAGAAGAGCTGAATACTGGCCTGCATGGAGACATTCAGTCAATCTTTTGTTCTTGGATATTATTTCAGAAACAGCAGAAGCATCATCACCATTTGCAAAGGATTTAACTTGTCCTGCTTCAGAATCATCACCAGAAATTCTAGCGAGTAAACGCAAAGTGATTTCATTGGGATGTAAGCCACTCGTAAGAAATGCAGAAGAGAGGTCTATTGCTTCTTCCTTAAAACCCATTTCCAGATAAGCCTTCAACATCAAGTTCCATAACACCACATCTCTATAAGGCATCTCCTCGAACAAAACCTTTCCTTCCTTAACCTTACTAAACTTCAAATATATGTTAACGAGAGCTCCGGAAACAAACTCATCGCCGTCCAAACCAATCTTGCAAGCATACCCATGAACTGCCTCTGAAGCCCACACATACCCAGAATGCAAACACAGTTTCAACATCGGAGCCAAAGTCATTCGACTGGTATACACAACGTTCTGGCGTAACATCCGGAAAAGAAGAAAAGCTTGTTCAATGTTCTCGACAGCAGCAACTTCTGAAGACTGGGCATAGGCAGCTAAAATCGAGTTCCAGGAAACAAGATCTCTCTCAGGCATTTTATCGAACACTCGGCGGGCATAAGTGAGTGATCCACATTTGGAGTACATGGAAATGAGATTGTTAACCAGGAATCGTTCTGGGTTTTCCTCGCAGGCTAGGATTCGTGCGTGCGTACATTTTCCGAGCGTCAAGTCCGACGTAGAGATTGCATCCCGAAGAAAGCCGAACCATTGTGACGAAGACGTGGAAGATGAAAAGAGCGAAGCAGCATAAGTGAAATGCAGAGGATGAGAGAGAGAAGGAACAAAGAGAAGTTTGGGAGATCTGTAAAAAGAAAAAGGGATGGCCTTGGAGGTTGCTCGCATGATCCACTTCAAAATGTAGTAACCTTTTCAAGTTTGAGAGGTGTAATCTTGCAAATCAAGTAACTCATAACTCAGAATTAACCAATAATAAAGTCTCTTCTTAAAAATCATTAACAGTTCCTCTCAATCAGCAAACAAGACTTTTACTGCGAGGATTAGCACTTCAGTGTAGTTAAAAATCATTAGCACTTCTTTAACTTTTAATTGGCAAAGGACATTTATTGCGATAATGAGATGGTTTATCAACCGGTTACTGCATGCATAATGATGTCCTCTTTATTTCCGGTCGATATATATATATGTTATATTCAAAAAATTAACCCACTAAGAAATCACATTAATCCTACATGAGAAATAAATAATCCACTAAACTCAAATCAAGCCACCATATCTTATTTGTTTTGTTATAGCCGTGATGGGTTGATTGGTAAGTGCTTTCCCAGCTCTGCAGAGCAAAAATATTCCTAGAGATTTAAAATGGATCCAATCAAGCTCTAGAAAATTTCGCTTTCCTTTTTTTTCTCAGAGCCAAAATATTTCCTTAATTAATTTTTTTAGCTGTAGAGAGCACTTTTTTCTAAAGCACATAATTTGATGTTTTCCAAATCCTTTTATTTCTACAGCAAAAATTCTACAGCAAAAAAATCTACACCTTAAATTTTACAGCAACAAATTTAAATCTACAGTCATATATACCAATCAGGCCCGCTATCAAGGGAGATAGATTTTTAAAACGCATCAAACTCATTAAATAACCCTTATAATAAAGTAAAAAACCTAACCATAGTAAGTGCTTTAACTTATGAATTGGGTTTTAGTTTTTTAGGTCTTGTGCAAGCACCTAACATCAGGTCTTCAAAATCGTCCGCCTTACTGCCGAAAGTTACATATGCGTTTCGATTATTGAACAAACTAATCGGTTTAGAAATCGAACAAATATTTGCTAGAAATACAACAAATTTATTAAGAATTAAAAATAGCAAAACCCTTAAACTAATACTATGAATAGAAAAAAATATTAATAAGATACTATTCCTTTTTTGTTTGGGCAAAAGATACTATTCCTTTAACGTCCCTACATATTGAATAAAAATTAACTTCCATGATCTACCATCTTTATCATTTCTCACCTGTTCTCATACTCTCTCTCTCTCTCTCGGACAAGAAGGGGTAGAGATATGTCGCTGTCGTCTTACCTAAGCCCGACGCGCCTTTTAGAAGGCTACCTCCGCCGTTGCCTCACGGCTGCAGGACTGACGTCGCAAACGCTTTCCATAGACTCAGAAACAACCATCCACTTCTGGGGACCACCATCACAAGACCACCTGAGCGAGGACGACGACAGACCGGCGTTGCTTCTCCTCCACGGATTCGGTCCATCCTCCATGTGGCAGTGGCGACGACAGATTCAAGCCTTCTCTCCGTCCCTTTTCAGGCTATATTCTCCTGATCTTGTTTTCTTCGGTGACTCTACCACTGCCTCCACCAATCGCTCTGAAGTCTTCCAGGTTTTGTATAAAATGCTTCTACCTCTATATCTCTTTAATTATTTCGTTTTTCTACGTACCTCTATAGATATTGCTGTTTTGTCTCCACATGTTTCCCACTAGATTTATCGAAAATATTTAATTAGCCAAAAAACAAATAATTGAGAATGGATGTGGATATTGGCAGCAAAAACGATTAGGATCAATTCATCATGCTCACTATAAACTATTCTTAAATTGAATATTGAACAGTGCTTTTGAATTAATTAACCGGATCGGATTGTACGAATGGAAGATGATCAGGTTGAACGAGAGAAGAACCGTATATGTCTAGTGTATTGGTTCTTTTTAGTCACTTGGACAATATATCACATATGTTTTCTCAATAATACATACATAAAGATCATAGTGTTATTCTAAATATCATAATTTATCTTACCCTTTTTAAAATTTATTTAGTATTATATTTTAATACAAAATATACATTGAACGGGTGACTCAAACAAGAATTTCTTTCTGATCATGGTTGGACTAAATGGATTAATGCATTTATACTACTTTTGGTATACTAATTAAAGGCATATCTTGATCAACAATAGGCGGAATGTATGGCAAAGCTAATGGAGAAACTAGGAATAAGGAAATATAATGTGGTTGGAACAAGCTACGGGGGATTTGTGGCGTACCACATGGCCAAAATGTGGCCGGAAAAAGTTGACAAAGTAGTGATTGCAAGCTCCGGCATCAACATGCGAAAGTGTGACGGTGAAAGTTTACTGCAAAGATCCAACTGTGAGCGCATCGAGAATGTTATGATACCAGCCACTGCAACTGAGCTACGGAGACTTATGACTTTGGCGTCTTCGTCGCGGTTACTTCGTATGTTTCCTAATGCTCTCTGGAACGACGCTATTAATGTAAGTAGCTAAGTATTGTCTTATTTTTCTTGTTTTTCTTAGGCTTTCGGGAAAAAGAACAATTTTGTTGACAATGAGCATCATATCATCGTAATGACATAGATCAATTATATTGACATTTTCTTTCTTAGCAAAACTTTTAAACTAATCCGGACTTATAATGTAGAATTTATATAAAAAGAATAGAGGAGAGAAGATAGAATTGTTGAAGGGGGTGACTTTCGGCCGGAACGAGGATTTAAATATCGATCCTCTTTCTCAGGTATTTACTACTTCTTTTGATTATTCAAACTTCAAACATGTCACATAACTTTGTCTTTACGTAATTTATTTCAACGTTGATATGAGTACTTAAATGCAATTCATCTTACTAACGTTACACGCTTATAAATATAATATAAACTCTTAGGAGGTCCTAATTATATGGGGAGACAAAGATCAGATATTTCCTGTGAACATGGCTTACGAATTAAAAGAGTAAGTAAACGTATATCTAATTCATGTTTTAACGTATACTAAAATGAATTCTTCTTAAATATCAACAGTCTTAAGCATATTAATTTACATGTTAGTTAGCTTATAATGGTTGGTATATTTGTGTAGGATTCTTGGAGACAAAACGAAACTAGAAATCATTGAAAACACTTCTCACGTTCCTCAGATTGAATGTGCGCAAGAGTTCAACAATATCGTTTTGAGATTTTTGAAGGATAACTTAAAGCGGTAATTTTATATATGTTACATGATTCTTCAGCTTGTTTAGTGCTAGACTATTGGTTTTAATTTTGCTACTTTACTTGTCATGCTTTCTCATTTTTTCATGTAACAACTTCAAATATTGTGTCGCAAAATATTTGACACTAGATTTTGTTGTGTCGCAAAATATTTTGACACTAGATTTTATCCCGTGGCAAAAAGTAACATTAATATGCAAATTAATAGTATTCCATTATTTTAAGCATATACTTCCTTTCTTTGATATATGGAAATAAATAAGATTGCAAATTTATTATACGAATATTGGAATGAAACTATGAATTAGTTCCAACGGAGTTATGATTTGGCCACCAATACAATGATACGATTTAAGTGGTTCAAAGTTGGTGGTTCTGAAACTGCCTATAAATCACAAAAGTCCAAAAGTATTTGATGACTTTTGTCCACGCTACCGAATCCCTCACGGAAATGTTCACATTGATATACTGTAATAAACATATGTAGCTGTCGGCAAGTTTGTCCATTACCGTTTGAATATAATAAATCTCAAAAAAGCATTGGACAATTATGAATCTCAAAGAATTATGAGAATTCATTACTTAATATTTACAAAGATGTTCTACCATTTACAGTCCAAACAAAAGAAGGAAAAAAGGTTGCACAACTACAAATATTTGGCCATTATATAATATAGTATAATTCTACAATTACTAAGTCTAAACTTCAATTGTTCATTCTCGTAAAGAGAAATTTGCAATACCAAATGATTTTCCAACTCTAATTGAAGCATAATCAAGCTCATATGCATCAAATGATCTGCTTTGAGGCTGAAGCTGTGGAGGGTTTCTTCACAAGGGACTGTGCACAAGTATATTCTGATACGAATTTTGGTGGTTCTATTTCTGATGGGTCTAATACTGGAATAGCCTTGTCTATATCTTCTGCAGAGAAAGGAATGCTGCACACAAGGAAAGAGATAGATAAATATAATGTAGCCAACTTAAACTACATCTGAGTTTTGCAGGATAAACTTGATTAATGACTTAATGAGGCTCTTAACTCTCAAGTCTCAACCAAACCCTAGAAATGCTAAAAGCTTTTTTCAATCTATAAGGGTTCTCAGAACTTTACATGCCATTTAGCCGTCGAGCTAGAGATATAACATTCCTGTTATTATTCTACCTACGTATAACTAAACTTGAGAGCCGAATTACATTTGAGATATTTCATGTAAATGACAGGCAAAAACGGATGAGAATATATAATAATACCTCATATCATCGTCCAGCAAGAACGAATTTGATGTTAGTTTTTGGTTATCCTTGTCCAAAAGTACCCTCAATTGAGAAACCACCTACAGCACAAAGATATGTGTAAAGGTGTTTCAATAGACATTCAACCCAATTAAACCCCTAGGCTTGAGAGTTTACACATTATCTCACCTCATTAGAGACACTTTGAGTTCCATATTTATCGTCCCAGTACATCGTACTTATCCGATATATTTGCCTTATTGTCAATACCTATAACAGAATAAAATAGTGCCGAAATTTTGTGAGATTGCAAACTGCTTACGGCCTGGAATCAGAAGGAACAAAACCGGAAGCCAAACAAAATATCAACGTACCGGGCATAGATCCTGCCTGATTTCATCCAATGATTTTTTTCTTTTCTGGTGTATAACCTAGATGAAATTAAAAATTGCATAAAATACAAACCAGTTAAAAATGCAAGCTCCACTACAAAAAAGAAACCAAACTAATTTATCAGCGAAGAATATGAGTTTTACCAAGAATCCAACAGCTTGTCTAATGTAATTTAACTCGTGCCAAGATGTTCCTGAAAACTGTATTTACAAAATTTTAGATCACAGATAGCATCCATCTATGAAGCAACAAACGGGTATATAACATGGTGTACCTCCTCCTTTGCATTGGCTATCCACTTCTCCAACTCTGCAATCCCAGATTTCACATATTCACCATTCGAAAATGTGCAACATTCACGTCGAAGGAGAAGACTGAAGAAGAATACGGATTAAATAATGCAGAAAACAAAAGTATCCTGTGGTAAGCAATACAAGAAAGAATTGAAATTAAAATCACAGCTACCTGTTGAAAAGTGACAGGTTAATAAATGAGAAAACCTGAGTCACAAGTTTGCGAATGAAGAATGAGGGTACCTACCAATACAATAGTAGGGTTAGAAAAAAAAAGTAAACAATGGTACATGAACATTTACTAATCCTCGTATGCGGAGAAACGGAAAATAACAAAGTAATTACTATGTCTAAGACAATAATTTAGAGCAATATACTCTAAATAAACAAACTAAGAAGAGTAAAAGTTTATCCGTGGCCAAAAAAAAAAAAAAAAAAAAAAAAAAACTTAATATGAAGCAACGCCTTAGAAGCAAACATTATAATTGAAAGTATGGGGTGTGCATACATGATTTTCGCGTAAGCGGGACATAAGAGAATCCAGGAATTTGAGTATACTTTCCCATTGAGTATTCGGTGATTGCTGCGGCACACCACCTGGTGATCTAGAGGACTTTCCAGCAATCCCTCGTGAAGCTTTGGGCGCCTTGAGAATCATTAAACAAACATGTGAAATCATAACATATTTCCACAAAACATTTCTTTATTTGAAACTAAAATGATGGAATATCTACTACCATGGCTCAGTAAAATACAAAATTTATAACACTAACATCATCAAATTGTTATCTTTTGAGGAATAAAAGGTACCAACAATCAGTTCGATCTTCTGTCACATAAAATATATATAATGAAACAGTAATTTCTTAATTTTAGTTTCCCACCAAATGGCATATTAAGTCCCAGTAACTGAGTTTTCTGATGCATGTCAAAGAACTAAACTTATGATATCCAGTCAATAATCTAGAAAAGCAATGCCGAAGGTGCTAAATATCTACCTGAATGCATGATCCCAGAAGCGGTGATAATTCTTTTTTCAAATTATCACGAATTAGACCATAAATCTTCTCCACACATGCTGTCAGCTGCTGTTTAAATAATAGTGCTGGATATCTTGCTTCTATATGAGAAGCACCATCGTCAGGTCCATGAAGTTTAAAAGGAGACCTTACTCCCTGGTACGCAAGAAACAGAACATCACTTTACTCAAGAGTACATTTTACGACAACATTACAGGCTACTGGTGAGTCTCAATAGTAATTTCAATTCAGAAATGAAACGTCCAAACTACTCTAGAGTCTCAAGTGGAGATATCAATTGAACTCACATATGCAGCCCTCCCAGAACGTTGAGCAGTAGCATTTAGAAAACTATTTGACCTCAGATTTCTCTGCAAGAGGCATAGAAGCGCTGAAGCGTTTGAGAGCCAATATGGTAATACACTGTTCTCATCTTTACCCTGAAATAAATATATAAGCACAAATGGAAATCATTAAATGAAAGAGTTCCAATCAATTGGTTTACAGTAAAGAAACTTGGAAGAAATTTGTTACAAAATCCCTTCAACAAGAGGGAGGTCGAGAGGGTACCTTAAGGGCTTCATTGATTCCCTCGATAATGACGTTAAATATGGCTGTGCTCTCAGATTCAAAGGCATGCCAGTGCAGAAGACATTTATATATTACACAAGCAGCCAGTGGCTTATCATCACTGAATCCCAAATTTTCCTTTATACATCTGGAGAGCAATTCGAAATTCTCCTACAATATAATGGTAACTTATGTCAAAACTGAATATCCACTTTCGCCAACAACAAAAACGCATTACCTACATGAGATGAAAACAAAACAGAGCATAAGACAGTACAAACATATTGATTCAAACATGTTACTATCAGTACAGGAAAACACGTATATTCCTTCATAGTCAAACAAATTGACAGCCTCATGAAAATGGCAGTGACTTTGTACCAGGTTTCGTTCTGCAGTGAATTTGGATCGACGTGACTCTGAAAGGCTATGTGAAAATGGCATGATGTGCTTTGAAGGTGTTGGTGTCTCCTGTATATATATTAATGACACAAGTAGAGTGCTCATTTACAAACTAGAAATAAAAAGGAAAAATAGAGGTAATGAAATAAATAAAGAAAAGATGGCGTAGTAACTTACAAATACAGATCTCCTGTCATTTTGGGCTGGTACAACAGCACCAGAGTGTTTCTGTTAAGGAGAAGGTAATAATAAACAGTTAGTAAAAAGTGAAGACCAAAGAAAACAGGATGACAAATGTGTGCTCAGAAAAAATGAAAGCACATGTTTCAGGGTATTTATCTATTTCACAGGAGTTATGCCCAAAAAAAACCAGGAGAACCTCAATCAATTAACAAGCAAAGGTGGTGGAATGCATGGTTCAAATATCAAGGAATTTTCCAGAGTGCAGTAGTTGCGCACATGCATATATCAGAACGTACAGCAGGGAATAGTCAAAGATTACATACTTCACCAAGTATCTGTCCTATTCTCTCTGGGGATGTGCTTAGCGTCTTTTGCCGCAAGACATGGTTCTCGTTTTCCATATGAGAGAGTTTCTCCTCAAGACTGAATAAAAACAACTCAAAGAAAAAAATGCTTGTTAGACAAAAACCTAGGGGTGACTTGAGAAAAAGAACTGCAACTACAAACCTTTGAACACTCGTCTGGAGTTCAGAACATCTTTTTTCAGCTTCCTTCAACTTCTGTAATGTGTTATTGCAATCGTTTTTAGCATTGAGAAGCTCCTTCTCCAGAACTAGATTCTTCTTTTCCAGGGAGTTCATTGAATTCTGTGATTAAAAAGAGTAGGCAGAAACCCATGAACAACCAAGATGACAAGATTTGGGTCTCTAAGCAAAGAGGGAAAGCATTATTGAAAAATAACCAATATAATGCCATTTTGAAAACAGAGAGCAGTGAACAAAAAACAGAAAAAGACATGCTAATTAAAAATGTGATGACTTTTGAGACCATTGCTTAGAATCTCTAACTACACTTTCATAAACACAATTCATATATATCGAATTTTGCACTGTCCTGAACCTCGAGCAAGTTAAGATAGTCCATAAGCCAGAAATAAGAGGTGTCTATATTTTAAATTGCAGCCACCACTCATTAAGGACAAAAGCATGACCAACCAGCATATTAACTAAATCATAATTGCGTTTGACCCAGGGAAAGATACTTAAAGCATCTTTATGACCAGGAAAGTTGAGATGCTATTAGTACACTTCCAACAAATTAAGTGTCTGTGGTCATCAATTTCGAGCTAAACAAGTCCTATTTTCTACACGCAAATGTCAGGTGTTTCAAATTTCTATAGATTTTCAGCAAAGTCTTTGCCAATCAGCCAAAGAGCAAACGAAAGTAAATGTCTAACTTACACAAAAACCAATGATGGAGAACAGAGCCCTTAAATAGGTAGGCTAAGTCCCAAACCTTAACACAACAAGCTCTTTAAGATGTGTTTAATAGGAAAAGAGGAAAATTACCTTCAGCGAGGCGTTATATTTTTTTAGTTCAACCATTCCACTAAGCTCTCTTTCAACAGCAGACTTCTCCTTCATGGATATTTCTAGTTGCTTTTCAAGTACTGCATTCTTATTGCACTCATTAATGGTAGCCAGCTTAGCTGCGTCTAGTTTGAGGCTGAAGGATTCCAATGTTTTTTGAAGCTTGGATAATTCACCTGACTTCGCCTCCTCACCACTTGTCTGTATATACAGCACTTTGTGGTTACTTATTCTGTTTCAGGAGATTAATACAATATAAATAACAAAATTTGGCAACATACTCGCAATCGTTTCTCAAGCTGCAACCGCCATTCAAGTTCTTCTAACCGCTTCTCAAGTTTAGTTTTAGCTAATCGCAAAGCACCTGCTTCATTAGCAGCCTGCAAGAGATCGATGTGCATGTTCATAGTTTTAGTGATAGGTTGACTGCTTAGTGATAGGTTGACTGCTTAGTGAACTGAAATACTTCTGCTTTAGACCATAACTAAAACATACCTGTTTAAGTTTTCTAAACTCTCTCTTTGCAAGCTTCTGCCGCCAACGACACTGAATAGCAATAATAGATGATAGACGGTGTCTGAATGCTGAGCGAAACTTATGGATTCTCCAATGAGCCTAAGAGATTTATAACAAGATATTCAAGTACAAGAAATGCATTAGAGACTAAAATCATGTATGAGGTTAAATACATCAGGAAACTAGAAGACTATAGTTACCCTATATAAAAACTTAAAAACACAACAAAGTTTCACCACGGAGAGTAACAAACATGTACCATACTAACTTGGAGATCCTAAGTACCTGAATTAGAGAAGCAGCTCTATGCTCTTTCTGATGTGAAAACTTTAAGCGAGTTGAGTCACCACGGATGCAAGACTGTATTACAATGGCAGCTGATACAAGTTTCACAAATGCACATCTTGACAGCCACCTGCGCACATGCTTTTGTACCAAGACCGCTGCCGCTGCATTCCTTCTGGTGGCATAATCATTCCGAGACAGGCATCCTTGCCAGTAGATAGTATTATTAGGCTTAGAAATAAAACAGAGATAGGGAAAAAAAACATATACAGATGCATCAATTTACTAGTAACCATGATTTACATGGGAAATTCATGTGAAATGTTTAGCAAAAGAATCAGTATAATTTTTCTCAGAGAATAGGTTTCGACACCAGGAGAAAGCACTTGCACAAAGAAAGGAGAAAAATAATAGTAAATGAGAAAGGAACCTCTACAGTATGCCTGAATTGAAATTGCAGAAGTCCGCGCAGAGATGAAGTTCTGATGTATAACAAATGTTCTCAGTCTTCGCTGAATGAGTCTTGCAGAAGTATCAAGAACTTCAGCCCGCCTAGAGTCCAAAATGCCTATTTGACCAGCTCTAAGGAACACTTTTGTCCTTCCTAGCTGTGAAAGATGTTCCAAATATCAGCAAATAAATTAGAGTATCTAACAAGAGCCATGCAATAGTGAAAATCATATGGTTTTTCAGGCCACCATACCTGATAATTCCCAAGACCTAGTTTCCTCAAGATATTCTCTGTCAGTGCCTGCTCATCATTGCTGCATATGAAGTATATATTAACAAACTACTCTTGCTTGACAATAAGGATTATTCAATGCAGGATACAAGAAATTAGAAACATAGATGAAATCCAGGTCCAGAGTATTATTTGTCCTGTCTGGCCAAAAGCTATAAATAGTACTCAAGTCCTATAGATACGCCATCTCTTTTTCCTTAATTAAGCGGTCACAGAAACATGTCGAATGACTTTTGCACATGTTCCCAAAATTGCAAAGACAAGTAATAGGATCAATAACACTGACAATAATTTTAGAATCATCCATCAAATAATCGCACCTCTCGTCCATGAATTCTGAAGCTAGCAGACCAAACCGATCCACAAAGTCTGAATAATTCCTTCGTGTGGGATACCCTGCTAGACTAATCCGAACAGCTTCCAGCACACCCTATCCAATTGTGAGATACAAGACATTATCAAAGTTAATAAACCAAACAAAGGAAACAGAAAATAACGCACGAACATGAAAAGACTAGTACAGCCGGCTGAGTGTAAGCCAGATCACTTCACTTGGTAAACTATGAGGACACTATAAGGCAATTTAGAAAACGAGTGTATAAAAAAATGTACTACAACAGTTAGAAAGCATAATGGCCTTAAGAAGAGAAGGCTAACGTTAACTTAATTTACGTCAACAAATGTGCACAACGATGGTAGTATCATGATACATACATAATGCATTTTGATTTTTATGTACTCCATGCTCATATAGGTGACCAAGACCGAAAAATTAATGAGCACGAAAATGAAGCTTATAGCCTATCATGGCACAGAAAATCATATGCATTCTGTGACAAGAAGATATAATAATGCTAAAAAAAATGTTGATACACTTCATTTACGTAAAAGAAAAGAACAATGGAGACACCAAACTAGCTAAGAAAAAAGAAGCTTTCTCTCATTATAAATAGACCAAGATTACCAAGGAAAATGAGAAAATGAGCTAAGATCAAGTAATCCACTAACCCCACAACGAAGTTGATGTAAAACACTAAGACTCTCAAACTTTTGAGGTCTGTTGAGTGAGTTTGGCTTCACACAACGAACATAATGAGGCTCCGTTTTGCTGAGAGTTTCCATAAGGGCTTGAAGTTGTTGCTAAAATCAAAATTAAATGAATCAGATCGATGATTAGTTTTACCATCAGTAGTTTTTGATGTACACAACTTTCATGACAGAGGACCTAGGAAAGTTTTTAAAAAAATAGGTGGACAATTTCTTTACCTTAAATCTGGAAGATACAGAAGAAAATTTGTAAGATGATCTAGCAGACTCCTCTGGGGCTTTGGGGAAAAGTCCAGCAACAAAAGGGCATTTGGAGGAAGACAGCAGATTGCAATGCTCCACTATAGTATAATCACGGTTTTTATCCAAAAAGGCTTCAGTTTGATAAGTAACCTGCAGAAATGGTGTGGCACAAACTCATTGAGATTTAAACGAAACAAAATAACATTAAGCTATGTCCTGGAACAAGACTTGCCTTGCCAGCATAATGAGAGAGAGTAAAATCCGTCTCTGAAAATTTTGCCTTCTCCAATCTCGGATGAAATCTAAAATTCTGGAACAGCTTCATTGAAAATGACTCATGAGTTGATCTAGGAAACATGCTGCATAAAAAGCAAACGAAGATAAGTCAGCGAGCAAAGAAAGTATATTGGAGACGCAAGATGAGACAGAAATATTGTACCAAGCTTCATCCAAGAGTGCAATTACTCCAATAGGTTTCTGCAGACAGCAAAATTAACAATAGTAGAATTAGAGGAAAATAGATCAAGTTTACTGTCATGTCTGCTTGATTTCAACAACAACATAAAAAAACATAAGAAAGGGACAAAGTTCTTGAGGCTGATAACTACAATAGAAAGTTTGAAAAAGAAATACTATTCTATGTTCTCTCTGTTATTAAAGTTTACCAAACCAGAATGCAATAAAATTATTAACCAAAAAAAGGAAATATCTTTCACAAATTCTATTAGTCTTGCATTTATAGCTGGAGCCTTTATCGTCCATACTCTACCATGGGAATGGACGATGGTATCTTGAGTAACTTTAGACTTGTGGTAAATGTGTTGGCTACATAAACCAGGCCAACGAATGCCACAGTACAATGTAACGTTAGTGATTCCGTTAATTGTTAAACTATGCTGAGGAAGTTGAGTAATGTCAAAGAACGAGATGAGAATAACATTGAACCACCCAAACTCTTTAGAATTGCACGATTCAACAATAGTAAGTAAATAAAATGACGTGAGATTTTGAAACCATGTAACTAATATCATGATTAAAATCCCATACTAAAGTTCTGATACAACCTTGGCTGTTGCAAGTTTCAGATATCACAAATGGCTAAGGGGCAGGAAATTAGAACACAACGGGATCTGAAATCTAATCTAATTGAAACAGAGAGAAATGTACCTTCTCAATAAGGTCCAAGACATCCTGGTTGTCAATAAACTCGATATAACTCCAATTAATTTCTTCTTTTTTGTACTCATCCTGCTCCATCTTGAATACATGCTGAAAACAGAGGAGGGATCATAAGGAGAGGAAGCAATATTCTAAAATCTGACAAAAATCTTTGAAAATGAGTCACCTTATTACCTCATTGAAATGTTGCTGCAGCTTTTCATTTGCAAAGTTGATGCAAAATTGTTCAAAACTGCAGAATGAATCAGCCCAGAAAAACAAAGTTCACAGCTAAACATGGCACAACAAAAAAAACTAACAAAGAATTGGGTCTAAGAAAGGAAACAACTATCATTTAGTTAGTCCCACGGATCATCGCTAACCTGTTATTTTTAAAGCATTCAAAGCCATAAATGTCCAGGACTCCTATTTGAAAACGGGAGTCTGGATCTTGCCCAACAGACTTATTAATCTTATCAACCAGCCTGACACAAGCATAAAATGAAAAGTTCAAATACAAGTGTAATACATTAACAAATATCCATTAAATGAAGGGATTAAGAAAGTAAAAGCAAACCAGTCAAACAGATGGGCATAAACAGTTTTCGCGAGCGTATCCCGGCTAGCGACAGCAGCATTAGGGTCAAGTGCTTTGACAATGATACCTTCACGAGTCAGAATTGAACGTGTGCAGAGAGAAGCCAGCAAAAGATTTGCATCACACCTGATTAATTTTGCATGGACACAGCAAAATAAGCAATCTATATCTTCATACGCATATTAAAAAATGAGTACTGTCAGAAAATTTTATGTACTTGAAAAGTTCAGCAGCCATCTGCAGATGAAGTCTAGATTCCCGATCCTTTACCACTGAAGAGTCGTGCTCTCTCCCTGAGGAAAACTCAACATTTCCGAGATGTAATATCGCAGCAAGTGTGCGGAATATCCCTTCCTGATAAATGATTTGTGCAGGAAACAAGGAAGGACTTTCAGAAACTGACAGAAGAAAAACATATGAAAATCCAGTTGGAAGTCAAAAGACCTGCTCATCGTGACTTATGCCCACAATATCCATTGCCCTCCTTGTATTCTTATACTCTTCTGCACTGCTGACTCCTTCTAGTTCATAGGTCTTGCTTTGATTTAAATAATGAAATTGACGAGGATTGCTTAGTTTATATTTCTCAGCGTCCTATAAAAAATAAGAACATTCACAGATTAGTAACCGGCATAGGTAAATTAACAAAATCAGCAAAAAATCTGGCGTCGCTCAATCAGATAAGAAGAAAACCAAAAACAATATCTTATGGGATGTATACAGAGCAGGAAGAAGAATTACATTCCCCGAAGCGCACAATTGATAAAAACAATGATAATTCCTCTCAGGGTCTGTAATCCGGACTACACGTGATCTCTCCAGAAGATAGGTTCTGATTGCAGCACCAGATATTCTACCATTTGCGTCAAACTGAATTTCGACAAACTTTCCGAAACGGCTGAACAAACAAAAAATTCAGTATTTTGGTCAGTAGATCCATCAATTTTAGGAATCTTAAAATCTAATTGGAAAAAGCAAGGTTAACACAAAAAGAAAAAAAAAATGCAGTAAGTCCATACTTAAAAAATAAGATGCAGTAACAAAACATCTAGAATCCACAATGCAGTCAAAATTTGCAAAATGAGATTCCATAATCATAAACTCTAATAACTTATATACATAAGAAATGAAAAGAAAAGAAAAAGCTAGTTCCGCCTAGTAGCAGTAAGATTGGTTCCATACGTCATGTACGGGGACTATATTAATAAACCACATAGACTTCGTAATGCATTTTACACTGGTACAAGGGTTCTTAAAGTCTGAATGAAAAAAGTTGTCAATAGAACATATAGCTGAAGTAGAACTACTACCATACTTCAAGCAAAAGGTTTACTAAACCATCAGACTTCAAAACTCTGCACAAGGATATACCAACATCATAAAGTGCCATTACCTCTAACAGCTTGACGTAATTTACTATAAACATAACGGCATCCAAAAATGCTCCTATGTGTACTAGTCAATTAGAAAGAAAAACAAAATTCGTAACCCACCTGGAATTATCATTTCTAACTGTTTTCGCATTGCCAAATGCTTCCAAGAGAGGATTTGACTGCAGAACAAGATTACTTAAATTAGAATAGATCTCTTGCCAACAAAGAAAGTCAAATACAAGGGGAAGAAAAATCAAAGGCATCTTTCCAATTCTGTTTTTCTCATTGAACAAGATAAAAGTTACAAATTATGTAAGCAAAATCTTACTTCAAGGACTTGCTGCTCAACGCTTCTATCATCTTCAGCAGCACGTCCCCCAACAAATGTAAGATATTGCATGATTAGTTTGGTTGTCTCAGTTTTACCAGCTCCACTTTCGCCGCTGACAAGTATAGACTGACTTCGACTGTCGTCAATCATGGCTCTGGGTTATAAAGCATAACTACGGTTAATTGATTAACATGACTGACAGTAAGAGGTTAATATAACAGAAACATTAGAGAAAAAAGAGCGGACCACCTGTATGCAACATCGGAAACTGCAAAAACATGAGGACTGAGCTCACCGAATGGTGCTCCTTTGTATTGCTCCATCATGTGCCCATTGTAGAGATGTGGAAGCTTTTTAAACGGATTAACAGCGATAAGAATGCTTCCAGTGTAAGTCTGCAAAAGTATATTTGTAAGAAGATACTGCAGTCAGGAATGATTTACTAATGGAACTGCGTAAAATGCCGACAATGATGAATGTCAACAAGAATGAGACTAAAATTATTACCACCAATAGTTCCAACTAAGTATTATCACCTCAATAGGGACATAAATAATTTACACACCAAGCTGCACCCAAAATTTTTTTAAAGGGGGCAAGCCAGCAGAAATCTAGCTCAGTACAAAACCGTCTAAAACATAATTACAATTCACCAACTAAATACAGAAAAGAAGCTCTCCATAACTTTAGATGGAATATGCAACCTATATATAATTCACAATCACAGGGCAGTATAATTCACGAATATACAAACTTGATTATCCAGTCAATAAGAGTGCTTATATTGGACAAGTAATAGTTAGTGTTGGAACGAGGATGTTTTTAGTGCAATCGGAAAATAAGCAAGTATTACAGGTAAACGCATTTTTCCATAACAAATTTATTCACTTTGAGAAAAATCTTTTTGGCAAGATAATATATCAGATCACAATTATAAGTCAACACCTAAAGGAACCCATCTCAGAGACGCACAAAACTTGCAACAAGCAGTGGGAGATTTCCCCTAAAGTGTAATTTTGCATCACCAAAGGTGGCATTTGATTGATAAAGCATAATTACAGAAACATTAACGCAATATTGTAATGCTGATCAAAATATTTCCTCATATAACGCACAGACCTCATTTACATGGATCATGTCAAGTACTAAAATTCGAGGACTGAGGTCAGTTTTACTGATACCTAAGAAATTCCATAGAGACCGCTAACTCTTAAGTCTTAAGAACACTTATCGAAAATGGAATATAGTTGCTGTTACATGGGCAAAAGAGAACCCTGAATCCACTTCATATGGTAACATGTCTTACACCACAAATGGATACCCAAGAAACTCGAAAAGCAACAATAATTCGTTATAGAGGAAAGCTCTAGCCACTGAGTACACTGATACCACGACGAAGCTGAGTAAACGTCCATATAGAATGAAATCCGACTCAGTAAAGTACCCTCGGCAGTATATGAACTAGAATTCAAACTCCAAATATATTCACGCACACCTCTCCATACACGATACCAAAAAAACAAAAGAGTGAAAAGAACTCACGTATATATCATTGAGAGCGTATCTCCTCTGTAGATTATAAAGCACACCAGCTTCGTGCAAGTATGTCAGTTTGGTCATATCATCCACTCCATTATGCTCTTCATCGTCGGGATCCCTCCGAAATAGCTTTTCCGGGGAAACGAAAACCTAAACCCCCAAAAAAACCCGCACAACAGCAAAGAATTAGCATAAAAGAAAAAGCGCGAAGAAGAAGACAAAAATTCAGCAAAAAGAAAAAAGAAAAAACGGTTAATCAGACCTTCTTCCCGGTAGAAGTTTCAACATGGACCTTGTTATCAAAAGAATCGAGCACATCAGCAGCAATCCAAGCTAAATCCTTATCCTCCACCCAAACCTTGTCCCCTTTCCGCAGATTCATTTCCATTGGAAGACAATTTCTCATGAACTCGTGACGAGCTCGACGAGAAAACCCTAGAGAATTAGATTGGGCGAAGCAAGAGTCATAGAGAGAGAGAGAGAGTCGGTGAGGTTGCGCCAGAGAATTTTTCAAATTTCAAATGAAGATGAAACCCTAAGGAGATAGAGAGAGAGAAAGAGAAGCTACGGAAAATTTACTACTGTAGAGCTTTTTTGATTGTTCAAGTTAAACCGCCACCGCAAAAAAAAACAAAATCAACATTTACCCAAAAAGCACAACATCAACAACAAAACTTACTTCCCGCCCTCTCCGATTGCTTACCAAAAAGCAAAACAAGGCTCCAAAATCCACGGAATTGATTTCAACAAACAGCAATTTATAGCGTAAATTAGTACAACAAACTAATAAACCCTACTGATGCTAAATTATGTTATTTTTAGCAAGAATTTACATGACGGACTTTACTAATGATCATTCTTATTATTGTAAACCTCTTGTTTATTTTTCTTGCTTTCTATACAAAAAAATAGTTAGTCGAATATTTGTTTCTTTTAAATGTGTTCTCAAATAACTAATCATGGTCACGCCTTGCCTTATAAGAACATGATCTTAAACAAATATCAAGTCATTCTTTTTTTTTTTTGGTAAAAATATCAAGTCATTCTTATTCATCTGTTAACACTTAACACTCACGATTATCACTTTTTTTTTTCTCAGCAATATGCATTAAACATGTTTGAACCCGAATGGTAAATATAGCAACAACAATAACATAAACATCTATAATACGTGTTCTTGCCGATTTATATCACTCGTGAGTCGTGAGAACCGCCACTTGCCTTATTCGAACATATTATGAGCACAAATCAAGTGATTACGTAGAGTTATCACTAATGAGAATGTTTCTAACATTCATTCGCAACCAAGCAAGAAGATACATAAAATTTGGGATATATAAGTCATACCTTGTGAGATATTAAGGTTGTAGTTTTGAATCCTAGAAACATATATAGGAATCAAAACCTTGGAGATATGCACGCGTGAATTGAAATTTTTTGACAAAAGTTTGCGTGATTTTTACTTTATAAATTGTGCGCGTAATATTAATAAAAATCAAATAGATGAAACTTGTAAATCTCTGAAAAGATTTGAATTAAAAGAATTTTTGAAATTGGTGGTAGGTAGGTACAAAGTCTTATGTCAATAATTTTCCTTGCCATAATTTTTCTGTCTTTCTTTGACTAGATGTCCGGATATATTCATTTGTGCATTTCCATGAATTTTTCTTCCAATTTCAGGTTGATTTCGACTTGTCTTCCCCAAAATTTATAACTCCTGCATAGGACGTTTATTCTTCCTTATTCGTGAAAACATCTGTATATGCTATATAGTATATAGTTTGTTATTTACTCTTTCTTTCTTTTTTCTTATGTGTTATTAGTCATCACATTTTATTGTACTACTATTTATTAATTGAATCTCTTTTTTTTTTTTTGACCTTTGAATATTTCTATTAGTTATAATTTTTATTTTTAATATCTTTGTTTCTTTTCTTCATTTTCCAACATGAGGTCATTATCGGAATTCTCAGACGACTTTAAAAAAAAAAAAAAAAGAGGTCATTATCGTCTAAGACTCTAATACCTATTTAAAATTATTCTTCTTTTATTTTGGCATATTTTCTTCCTAGATTTGTACTTATTTTGTAAGATATATTTCCATTTGTTGGCCATATGCTTTTCTATAATAAGTTTTAACTATATTCTTTATTATTCATAAATAATATTCTCTTGATATTTTTCCTATTACAAAAATATGTATAACCGTAAACAATAAAAATTATTTTGTTTCCTCTTATAGTCTAAAGTAGATTTTTGTTTTTGTATTTTCGTCCTTACAATTGGGAAATCTTCATTGTTGTCCTTAAATTTTTTTTTTATTTTTGTTTTTGGTCACCACATTGTTGTCCTTAAATTAATTTTTCTTTCTAACATACAAAATTCCGTCAATGGACTAAAAGCTTTTTCATGAGAAATTTGAAGGTGTTATACTGATATGCGTCTCTTCATATTTTAAGAAACAAGTATTGTTACAACGACTCCCCAACTACTAGTTCCGCGACAAGAAGCCCTTTTATAAGAAAAAAGTCCAGCAGATATTAGAAAGTGAAAAAATTGTAATCGAACCGATCGTCGTCCCAGACTAGTAGTAAGCCACAAACAGTTTGTGACATGGAAACTTAATATGGATTGCGAGCCGATGGGAATCAATGCTTCAAAGGTAAATAGAACTACATATAACAGTAGCAACAGTATCATAAACCACAGACACCCAAAGAGTATTCAATGTTGTTAGGTTTGCACACAAGCAGACTAAGGAGGCCGCAGTAAAAGCTCCAGAGGCCTATATGCACTACTGAAACTCAAAGACTTGGACCCATTTACATCCCATACACCACACAACACAACACAGCATTTCTATTATCTGCAGCAAAAGTTGTATATAATAAAACATATGGCGCAAAACCCTAATCTTGTAAAAGATTTGGACTGCTGAAGACACGCTTCAAACTTGGGCACACTGTTCGGAACCTTGTCATGCTCACCGAGGATATCTATTAATCACCAAGTCAGGGTTTTGATTATTCAAACGAGATGGATTATTGCTAAGTTGTGATATCCAAGTAACACTCTTTTATTATTATTATTACCTTTGGACAGAAACGGAGATCCAATGTCTCTAGTGAGCTGCATCCTGATATAGCCGCTTCCACTCCTGCTTCGTCCATGTTACAAGACTACCAAAGACAAAGGTATCAAAGTGTGTTTAGTCATAACATCTGTTTAACTAAAAGACAGGAACGAAATTGATGCGAAAATATCCATCTAACGCACAAACCTATATACTGAGCTTATTTAACTAGCTTTAAGAAAACCAGACAACTAAAATATTAACTGAGCCAGTTATGGGGTAAGAACATACCTGAAGAAAGAGACTAGCCAATCTTGGACAGCCAAGCTTCAATAATTCCAGAGAGCAACAGTTGCTAGACAATTCATATTTCATTCCAAATAGAATTAGCAATAGAGTAACAGCAATCATTTGATGAAAGATAAAGAAAATAAGTCAAATTACAATTCACAAATGGGAAAGCCTCATACCTCAAATTAAGTAAGACCAGGTTGGAACAGGTGAGATCGACCTCCTTCAAATTGACCGATAACGAAAGGTTCAGTGATGACAAATGGTAAAAGCGAGCTGCAGGTGGTATCAACACTTTTTTGATATTGGGGCAACCCACACAGTTGAGATTTTGTAGTAACCGGTTGGCTTTTTCAGCTGGCTCATGGGTATCCTGACTATAACTGTAGACACCAAAGTAATCAAATAGCTGTACATTGGTGGAAAGCCAATCGAGGTCATGCATGTTTACACAGCCGTTCAAGCTCAAATGGGTCAAGTGTGTGCAGCACCGAAGTAGATCATCTATAGCAGTCTGACAAAGAGTTCCATAAGACAGGTCCAACTCCTCAAGTGCCGGTAAAGCACCGTTTTTGTATAGAGGCTCCAACGATGAGTCAGTGAGATATTTGCAGGCTTGTAATTTGAGTACCTGAATAATAAAAATATCAGCAAGCCCAAAAGCAATAGGATATGATAGGATTAAACACGAATGGATGGTATACAAAGAATGCAGACAACATAACTCAAGATAAAATATATGCTCTACTGCTGACAGAAAGGGAAAACATCCAGCATCGTACAAGTTCATGATGTCTTAGTTACCTTCAGCTGAATACAGGACTTGAAGACAGGCTCCAAATTCATCAAGAAAGTGTAAGATAAATCAAGAACAGTCAAATTTCGGAGCTTGTTCAAGGAAGACAATCCATCAGAGCCAATAGAAGGGCATGACATTAGCACCAGCGACTCAATAAGTGGGCAAGAAGCAGTGGTTGCAGACAGACAATCATCCCTCAGTTGACTGCAACAGGTAATGGGGGAAAATGATTAGCAGCACCATAAAATCAGTCACAAAAATGGAAAATAACAAATAAAACAAATAACTACCCGCAGAAGGACGCATCTAAAGATGTTAATAGAGGACAAATAATGGATGCTTCGGACAGCACACCACAACCTTTCAACTCAAGAGACACCATATAAGGTGCTTCGATATTGAGCACACTCAATTTCGGGCATATTCCTAAATTTAGAGACCGCAGCGCGACCTATTCACAACCAGAAGGGAGAAAGAAGAAATCCATCAGTTAAGATATGTTAGTTATATGATATGAGATAAGCAACACTCACAGGCTGGAAGAATGCAGTTTCAAGATGATCACATCCATCCAAGCAGATCTGCTCTATGCGTGGGCACTCCAACTTAAGAGAAGTAACAGCACGACAGCCAACAAGGGAAAGACTTGCTAGCGATGAATTGCAAAACCGCACTGCTGTTAAGCTCTACAAGATGATAAAAAAAAATTATAATCACTTCAGCAAACTAGCATGATATCACCGCTGCCGACTTTCATTTCAATAAATTATCTCATTATATATTTCATTCCGTTACTCTATGCAGCCAATAGCTGTAGGAAAAAAAAAAACAAAACAAAGAAACTGTATCACACCTCACAGTTGTCAAGAATCAATGACTTCAGCATTGGGCATCCACCATCATCACTAAATATTTCACAAACAGTGTTTGACAAGGATTCACAATCAGAGAGATCCACTTCTTGCAAGGAATGGCATTGCAGAACTAATGTTGTCAAATTCTCCTGTTTCTGGAGAGCTAATCGCTGCAATCAAAACAAAGAAATATCAACGGGTTTATCAGATCCAAAATTCCAACCAAAATGGAACTGCAGTAACAAAATCATGATAACTAAGTGCATACTCGAAGTGAGTTGGAAGTGATTGAGATACGGCGAAGCGCTGGACAGTTTGAAACAGTAATCGATGAAAGCATGGTGCTTTGCAAATTCAGATCTGTAAATCTGTTCAAAACAGCGAAAAGAAGACAGTTGAGTGTAAATAATGGCAAAAGATAAAAAGAAAGGCATGAATACTCATCACAATATCTGCAGGTTGAAAGGAAATGAAAGATGAGGACTATACTTGCGGCAATGGACTAGGCTTATACTCTGCAATCGCGAGAGATGCAAAGATACAGATGTCAACAAATTGCAGTTATCAAGCTCCAAGACCTGCAATAGATTATATGTGGTTAACCCAACTGGAAACAGTGTCTAGTTAAAGGTTGTAGAACAATATGCATGTGTGTGGAAAAAGCAAAAGCAATCACAGACCTCTAGCGCAGGACTATTAGCAATCCAAGTCATAGACGCGGATGTTATAGCCTCACAGCTATGAAGCTTGAGAACAGTCAACATGGGAAGATGTACTGACTTCAAAGAGGAAAGGACACACAAGTCAGAAAAACGATAATGAGACAGCAAAAGAGGGGGAAGGGACGTCAGATAACAGGACCAACCTCAAGAGATATATTGGGGCAGTATGAAGCATTAAGAATATGGAGATTAGCACAAGCCTGGGCTATTTCACGCAAAGTTTCATCACTGACACAGGAACAGTTAGAAACGTCTAGCGACTCTAATTGAGGACACGAAGTGGCTGCTGAACGGATAGCAGCATCCAAGAGTTTATGGCACGAGGCTATATCAAGAAGTTGGAGGAGTGGACAGTTAAGCATCGCCTGTGACATGTTGCTTCTTTTTAATGACAGCGACCTGAGCTGCGGACACCTAAAAGATAGAAAAATAATAACAGTTAAGAATGAAATACAAATAAATGAAAAAAATGAAAATGAATTATTGAAAAACAACTTCACCTGATAGACAAACGCATAACACGGCATTTTGTAATTTTAAGTTCGCGTAGCCTATCATGACTCAGGTTTATTTCCTGAGCACCGTTTCCCAGAATAGCCTCACTTACAGTCACACTCCTTAACATGTTACATTCCCCCAATGCCTGAAAAAAGTTTTCACTGATATGACCCTTTCCTATAGTTAAGACCTCAAGATTCCTGAAACAAATCAAAAGCATTACGATAACTTACTTTATCAAAACCATATCAGATGCTAAACAAGATAGATACCTCAAAGTGGTAGCGGCTTTCATAGCCAGAGCGTTAACAGCAGGGGCGCCATGAACATTCACTTCAGTAGCATTTGGATAGCGAGTACACATGTTTTCAACTGCACATAAAGGAACCAGAGGTAATATTTTATCAGATGCATATTAATGTCTTCCGAACTGGATTCGTAAAATAGAAGAAATACAAGTTTTGAGTAACAGCGTCTTAAATAATAAAATAATACAAATCGGAGGCATATTTGGGTGCTTAGATTTGCTTTTGAAGGCCAACTTCATCATAAAAATGCAGAATGAATGCCCCCAATGTTCAATTTATATAGTACTCTCTGAATGATAAACAAATGTACAAGAGTAACAAGACTCAATAAACCTGCTGTCGTTTCACCAATTCCTTCAAGTTTTACACAAGCAGCAGCATATTTAATGTTTTTATAGTCTCTTCAAACGGAAAATAAAAGAAAAGACAGCTTTAACAAATGTACAAAGAACAACTTACATTGTTCGATAGAAATCCTTATATTTTCAAAGTTCAAGACCTTCCAGAAATCCTCATGAGCACTAGCTACTCTCCACTGCCGACATACCATAGCAGAGCGACAGAGGTCGACATGATTCAAGAACGAGAATACCTGAAGGAAAACAAAAATTTTAAAAGTTAAAAAGAAAAGAAAAGGAGACCTAAAATGCAAAAAAAAAAATGCATACCATATGCAAGAGGTCATCAGTCAAATCAATATGAACTTCAAAATCTTCTGCGTCTGAAGAACCATTATCATCTCCATCATCTTTTCTCCCATCTTTCCGACTATAATTCAAGATGAAATTCTGGCAGAACATGTCAGTATCCGACCGGGAAGAAGAGGCAATGCCAAAACTAACAGTTCTCTCCACCATCGAACCAGAATTTCCAGCATCTGAAGATACCCCGGAAACCGATCGGCACTCACTGCAATTGAACTTCAGCGTCAGAAATTGATGAAAACGAACAGATAAAGGATTGATGTCAACTAAAAATATCACTCGTGATGACGCTGATAAGCCATAAAAAAAAAACTCCCAAGAAATCGATTCTACACTAAAGTATAAAGGAATAAATCAGAGTTAGTCTACAATCAAGAGCAGAGCTTACGAAGTTGGTTTCAAAATACTGAAAATGATAAACACTCATCTCTGCTCAATTCATCGAAAAATCAAAACCCATTTTTCTTTTTTTCAAGAAATGGTTATTTGGCAGGAAAATGTAGGCAATAAAAGAAGTTAGAGAGCTCACGCAAGGCCAGAGTAGACTTTGGCACGCTTGTGATGCGAATCGTGATCAGCTTCCTCCATGGTACTATCCTCAGCTCCCACCGCTGCATTGCTACTCTCTCCCTGAAGCAGGTGATTGAATTCAGCCCCTGCGGCTTCACCTTCCTCTTCCCTCGCCAGCATCTCTGCACTCAGCCTCCAACGTGGCGCTCTTGAAGCCCTCTCGTTTTCACCGAAATTTACAAAATCGCCATCGCCGTTATTGCTCTCCATGGCCGTTGCTAAAGATTGTTTCTTTAATCTGCCGCCGTTTTCGTCTTCGTCGGTAAAGCAAGAGAAACACCAAATCCTCATGCAACCCCCAAGCCCACCTCCCCAAAAACGAAATCTTGGGTCTCGATCTACCACATTTATTGAAAACCAGAAATTGGGGGGGGAAGTAACGAAATTTTGGAAAGCCCAGGAAGAATTCAGAGAATTGAATCTCTAATTCTTGATAATAAAAAGGATAGAAGGAGAAGATCAAACGCTAATCTGATTTTAGATTAGGGTTTGAGAGAAATGGAAAAAAAGGTAAAATCGGATCAGATCTTGCGAGGAGCGAGTGGAGGCGTATTGTGTGGTTTCTTTGGAAAAAGATGGTCGATGATATAATCCGGCGATTCGGAAGCAGCAAAAAATCGGCGAAAATGGAAAGGGAATGACGAAAATAAAAAAGACATAAACTAATCGGGAAACACAACTCCTTTGGAACTCTTCGGTTCTTGCTTCACCCTTCTTTTTTCTTCAGCAAGGACCGTTTTCGAAACGCTGTCGTTTGATAAAAAGTACTGTAGTACTTACTGTACTGTGTGGTAAAGTAGATACTCTGAAAGTCTGAACTCAAGACAAGGAAATAACAAAGTTTAGTTCGTACGATAAATTGGTTGGACACAACAGTTTGTTTATGTTTGGGTCAAAATTAAATCACGTGTCCAAAGGAAGACGAGTACAATTAACAAGCAGAAGAAAGAAATGAAGACCGTCAATGGGTAGCTCGAGCCATACTGTATGTAATATCTTGTGTAGATAAAATATAGTCAGCATACGTACAAATATACTTGTCGAGCCTCCTTGTTCTTGAGATTGGAGATCACTAATCAAATTTTCTTCTCCACCTAAAAACAACACTATGTACCCAATACGGATCCGGGTTCGAGTCTTGACCACCGGAGAATTAATATTTGGACATCGCCGGCGACACAGATTAGTCCCTTGGGCTAGGAAGTCTTTGGGGAAACTGTGTATAATTCAAGAAAAAAAAAAAAAGACAACACTATGTAACTTTTGTACCATCTTAGACATTTATTATCTCCTTCAATTTCCAACGAAACCCTGCCCACATTCAAATTGGGCTTATTTCTCTTTTATGGGCCCAATGGCCATTTCTTCGTTGTGACAAGCTCTCTTTGACTCGTTTATATTCTCTGGACTTTTCTTCCTCTTCTTAGGAGTGACGACATCACGAGGTTTGGTTTTCTTTTTGGTGCAACATCTCAAACAAAAGGTAAAAATTCAACTAGTCTCCATGGTAATAAGATAAGTAATGCTTTAATTAATCAAAATAGTTAGTAATTTTACTGTATAATAGGATGGCAGGCTTACTAAACAATTTAATTAAATGTATTTTGTTTTTGACAAAAAAGGTTTTGGGTCTTCAACTTATAATCTCTAATCTCTTTTTAGCCCGAAACAAATAACTGGTAATAGTATATGGCAACAATAATTCAGTACATTCAATTTTCTAGGAAAACTTTATCTATAGAGAGTTCACTTAGTCGAGGCTAGCTAATTTGACCCATATTTTGAGTCTTTTAATGGGGGAGGTCCTAATTCGATTTATTAACTTTAAAAAGTCTTATAAACAGTAAATACACAATTAATGGTGCGGTATAAATTAGAAATTATATAGTACTATCTTATACTCTACTAGAATTTGCCTACAATTAAGTAAGCATGTACGGAAGGTGAAGAGTATCTAAATTAAGCTAGTCGTTATGAAAGGTAAAAAAACTAAGAGGATATAGCTCTTTGGTATCAAAACTATGATAAAACTATTTTTTTCTGTATCATGCATATTGAATAATATTTTAAAGTAAAAGTCTTTATTTACATGTTGATTAAATGATTATTGCTGTTTTACTTTCTCAATACAAGAATATGATTTGTTTTATCAATTTAATCGTACAATAAATGATTACGGCTGTTTTAAGAATCATTAATATAATAAACAGTAAAACGTCATTTAGTAAAAAACATACTAACATATATATAATAAAACAGGTGGATGTGTGAACTAGCTGCCTCCGGTGTGCTAGTGCCAACACGACCGAAGCTGAGAATATAATTGAATGTGCGGACAGTTGAGTCCTAATTAAGAGATCTTACAAATCTTATTAAAAATAAAGAAAATATCAACGATGAAGGAACGCATATGTTCGGTGGGATAATGAAGTTAAGTCCTAATTAAAGAGTAGACTAACTGTAAGAAGTGGACAGAGAGGTGGTTGGAATTTATTACATCTCCTTCTTTTATAGGTTCTACTCACAGGAGAACTTCAATATCATCAAAAACCACAAGCTTTCTTTTCTTCTCTCTAATTCTTTTATTTTACTCTTGCTAGAAACAAATATTTTCAAAAAGATGTCATGCTGGAAGGGTTTCTTGATCTTCTTGATGTTAGGTCTATGTGTGTCATCGGAGGAGGATTTTCAATACGAGTACTTAAAAGTTCCGGCTAGTGAATTTGTGAGCTCTATAAACACGATTGTGGAGGTAATAAGACAAGTGAGTTCGGTTTTGTCCCAGTTCGCGGGTTTTAGTGGAGATCGTCGGCTGCAGAATGCGGTTTCCGATTGCATGGATCTACTTGACTTTTCTTCTGAAGAGTTGAGTTGGTCTGCTTCTGCTTCTGAGAATCCAAAAGGTACTTACCTTAAACTCTAATTAATTTACAACATTTATCTATCTCTCTAGTTTTATCACATCCTTATAGTGTTGGAAACTTTGAATGCATAATCTTTTAACTCTATTTGAGAATGTAAACTCTGATCACGAGGTCGAAATTGTGGTCACGTAATAAAATTCAGTTAGATAAATCAATACAGATTTGTTTAAGTGAAATTCGAAAAGATGATAAACAAATTGGAGTTAACCGACAAATTAACCAAAAAACAATATAAACCGGATAATAGATTGACGTTTGTGATAACAGCTTTTCCATTCCAACCGATTAGAAGATAACTTTTTTTAAATTCAGTGATTTAGGCGGTTGAAATTATTCAAACGCCATTATTTTTATCAAACTGATCAAATGCAACAGAACTTTGGTGCGAACTGACTCTTACCTGCTTAAGCGACTGATTAATCTGTCCTGATATATAACATTAATCGAAGTCAAAAAACAAATTATAACACATTTAATCTGCGTCTTAACGGTATATACGTTAGGCAACACCCAAATACCGTTTTTTTTTTTTTTTTTAATTATCGTGGGCCTCCCAAAGGCTTTCCAGACCCAAAGACTAATCCCACGAGCCAAACGGAAGTCAGGTTAAATCCGCTGTGGCCAGGAATCGAACCCGGGTGGCGGTACTCACAGCCGTGAGTCCATTACCACTAGGATACGACCACCTGGTTCCAAATACCGTTTTAACAAGAAAAAACTCCCAAATATCTGATTAGCGCTTAACAATGTTTTTCACATTACACATCAGATATTCAAGAATATAGGTAAAGGAGGAAACTAATGTGACGTCTAAGATCGTACTAGAATTTTAGTCTTTTAGCTTTTAAATGAATATAAAACAGCAATAATTATGATATACAATACACCTGTACAACTCGACTGGATTGAACTTTTTCTAGTTAGATTCTCCACGACTCCAATAGAAGATGATGATGTGATACCATATACTATTATACTGTAATAAAGAGAACCCTATAATAAATGATCGTCCATGGATCATGGTGTATTGGTGTTAAATGGTAGTAAGATGTTTTATTCTTATTTTGCACTTGCTGCATTAAATTTGAAAGCCGGAACGGAATTGATTGCCACATGGTTTTTAGGTGGTTCTTTGACCATTCTATTAGTATTATAGGGAGTATTATACTAATACAATTTTGCATCACAACAAAAAATATTGAATATCTACGTGTACTTTCTCCATTTTATGGTCCTATTTTGTTACTTCAGCTTAGACAAAAGTGAAAAACCCTTAAATAAAGATCTTTCTGATATGTGTGCAAGCTAAATATTTAAGGTAGGAAAACTATTTCTATCACATAAATTACCAAAAGTATGTTTTCTATAAAATAAATATTATTCGACGTGTACTTTCTCCATTTTAATGTAAATTATGCCAAGTGATGATGATGTTACATCAACGTTGTGCAATATCGTTGATGAAATGAAAGCAAATCCTATAATCATTATAGTAAATGGCATGTGCGTAGTAGGGACACAGAACGTGGATTCAAAATTTTAGATATAATTCCGCGTAATAAATGTAAGTGTGAATAATAGTGTTGAAAATGATAGTGTTGAAAAATAAGACTCAAATTACAAGTATGAAGTAATTTAAGAGAATGCGTGTGATGATTTTGAATAATTTGAGTGGGACCAGGTAAGGGCAACGGAACAGGGGACGTGGGATCGGACACACGGACATGGTTAAGTGCTGCTCTCTCCAACCAAGACACATGTATGGAAGGCTTCGACGGTACCTCTGGTCTCGTCAAATCCCTTGTCGCTGGTAAATTAATCATTTCTTATTCTATTCTATTTTTATTGTAATATTACCTTCGGTTTTTATTTCAGTCCAGCTTGATTCAGATCTTTTAAGGTTTGAGAAATGGTTCTGAACTAAAATCGGATTTTGTTTTGGTTATGTTTCATTTCAATTAATCTTTTGCATGGTTCGATTCAACTCGATTTCAGGCGGTCTCGATCAACTATATTCTATGCTTAGGGAATTGTTACCACTTGTTAAACCCGACCCGAAGCCCAAGCCTATTTCTAAACCTGGCCCAATTGCTAAAGGACCAAAGTCCCCACCAGGCTGCACACTCAGAGACACCGACGACGACGAAAGCCGTCAGTTCCCAGACTGGGTTAGACCGGACGATCGCAAACTATTAGAAACAAACGGTAAGGTTTACGACGTCAGTGTAGCATTGGATGGGACAGGCAACTTCACAAAGATAATGGACGCCATTAAGGAAGCTCCTGACTACAGCTCGACGCGTTTCGTCATATACATTAAAAAAGGTTTATATTTGGAGAATGTTGAGATCAAGAAAAAGAAATGGAACATCGTAATGTTAGGTGATGGCATCGACGTGACCGTTATTTCCGGTAATCGCAGCTTCATCGACGGTTGGACAACTTTCCGATCAGCTACATTCGGTAATTATAAGATTATTTTTAGTTTTTATTTCATGTTTATCTGGTGATCAAAAAAAAAAAAAAAAAAAAAAAAAAAATTTTTTTTTTTTTNAAAAAAAAAAAATTTCATGTTTATCTAAGGATAACTGGATATGAAACATTAATGTGTGACACATGTAATTCAGCCGTAACCGGCAGAGGATTCTTAGCGAGAGATATAACGTTCCAGAACACAGCGGGGCCAGAGAAGCATCAGGCGGTAGCCCTGAGGTCAGACTCTGATCTCTCTGTGTTCTACAGATGCGCCATGAGAGGTTATCAAGATACACTCTACACGCACACCATGCGTCAGTTCTACCGTGAGTGTACCATCACGGGAACAGTAGATTTTATATTTGGGGATGGGACTGTTGTGTTCCAAAACTGTCAAATATTGGCTAGAAAAGGACTCCCTAATCAAAAGAACACCATCACTGCACAAGGCCGGAAAGATGTCAACCAACCCTCAGGTACATTACTTAATTAGCCACTCTTCTTGAAACTCTTTTATGTTTGTAGACATTCTCAATCTTCCATAGTAAATCTATCGGCAAATCATTGTTTTATATGCTTCCGTAAAATTTTAAGTATTTTACATTAACAAAAATATAATTGGGGTTTAAGGTTTATTAGTGTGATAGTTTCTTGAGTAACAAGAAATTATGTAAACACGATCAGTAATAGTTCTCATGTGACCTTGCTTCCTGCGTCTTTCATAACTCATATCACAATTGTCTTCCCAACAGATATATGCATATATAGTAGCATAAAACAACTTAGATAGTATACCGATTCTAACTTGGACCCTTTTGTATTTTGCTCACCTTCAGGATTCTCAATTCAATTCAGCAATATCTCGGCGGACGCAGAGTTGGTCCCATACCTAAACACGACACGGACGTATCTAGGAAGGCCATGGAAGCTATATTCAAGAACAGTTTTCATTAGGAACAACATGAGCGACGTTGTGACACCCGAAGGATGGCTTGAGTGGAATGCCGACTTTGCGTTGGATACACTCTTCTACGGAGAGTTCATGAACAACGGACCTGGTTCAGGACTCAGCGGCCGAGTCAAATGGCCTGGTTACCACGTCTTTAACACCTCGGACCAGGCTAACAACTTCACCGTTGCTCAGTTCATTAAAGGAAATATTTGGTTGCCTTCTACGGGGGTAACGTATATTGATGGCTTGAGAAACTAAAATAGGATCAATTTTTCTATATATTGTGTATGTTCCTGTTGTTGTTGTTTTTTTTTTTTTTTAAATTAATTTTGTTTTGTGTTTTCTTGTAATGTTCTTCTAAGTTGGTGTATTGTGGTTTATCACGGTTTGGAAATTATTGTTACAAGGGGACAGTTTATGGGGTGATTAAGTCAATAGTATTTGTACCGATCATATTACCGTTATGGGTTAATAGATTTTTGTATGTTATAAAAAGAACAAAATTCATAGCTTACATTTTTTTCGTCAGTAGATATCTTACATTACATTGGTATTCATTCATTATTTTTGTACAACCAAAATTGTATCAAGGCATAAATGAAAAAGAAAACGAGTTTAGACATAAAGGCCTAAACTAAATGGTCAAGTTGTCTAATGTGAGACATCAAATAAAGGAAAAAATTAACTACGTTGCAGGTTTAATTAGGGAAATGGATATATTAATTTGACCACAATGTAATGATCATAGTAACCTTGTGACTTCAGGCGGGAGAATGGAAACCCTTCCTGTTTTGGGTTCGACGGAGATGATACGGTTGTCAGGAGAGGATAGGCTCAACTGAATACATGTCGCATTTCGAATCAAAAAAATTGAGTAGAAAATTCATCTCTAAAACAAAACATTCAACTTTTACCTCAACTATGTTTAATTTATGTTCTATCATCTTGTACTCCAAGATGCAAATTTCATTCTTTACCCACATCGATTAAAAGAAAAAGAAAAACAAGGCACCACCTTACGTCTTTAGCAAGCATCAAGCATCATAAAGACCAAACTTAACCGGAGACCCTATCTGATGGATCCATTCCCCTTGCAAGAATGGTCCCACCGTATATTTCATCGCCTCGTCCTTGTTTATAACCCTAAAACCAGGCCATTTAACCCTAGAACCGGTTGCTCCTCTTGGACCGTCGTTCTTGTATTCCGCGTAAAACAATGTTTCGATAGCAAAATCCGTCTCTTGCCATCTCAACCAACCAACCGGATCGATCACATCCTCGATCGTTGATTCCATCACGACAGTTCGAGAATGGTTTTTCCACGGCCGGCCGAGGTAGCTCTTGAACTCGGCCTTTGCAGATTTAAGATCTTCATTTGGAGCAATTGTACAATTATGAATCACAAAGCCTGTCGTCTGAAACTTGTCCACTCGTCCTTGGGCCGTCACCGTGTTCTTCTGCCCTGGTAAACCTTTTCTGATAAAGATGTCAGAGTTCTGAAATATTGCGGCTGCATCACCAAAGATGAAATCAACTGTTCCGACAATGACACAACTTCTGTAATATTGGCGGTGAGTGTACGCGTATAACGTGTCTTGGTAGCCTTCAAATCGACAGTTTAGGAAAACCGAACGGTCGGATTGGACACGTATTGCCACCGCTTGGTGCCCCTCTGGCCCAGCTGTGTTCCGGAACCCCATGGATTGTGCCATGAATCCTTCTCCTTGTGCCACTATATAAGTAAATCAAGCACATACAAGGTTATTGCGTTTAAACAATCGATATCTTAATCTAAGTTTTGTTAGCAAAAAATCAGGATATACCAAATGTCGCCGTGAGAAACGTGCGGGTTTTCTTTGCGTGGCTTTTGTTTCCCGTCACAATCGTCTTCTGTGATCCATCACCGATCATTGTAACATTAGCTTTCTTCTTGTCAACAATCACAGATTCATCATAAACTCCATGTTTGATATAGATGATGTACCTACGAATATGAAATTTTACTAAGCAAATTATTTGGTAGTAGTTTATGAAAACAAGTAATGGTAGTCCCAGTGGTCATGGCTCTATTGATCAAGGCTAAAGATCGACCACCACTAAATTCTCACTGCGGTTTCCAGCCCAATATAGATAAGGGGTTTGGGCCAGGATCTAGTGTTTATGAAATATGAAGCATTATGAGACGATTAGTACCTTCCTTGGTACTTTCCAGGCATTGCTTTAAGTGCATCATTAATGGTTGTGAAATTTCCACTGCCATCTTTAGCCACTGTAGCATTAGGTTTCAAAGCTTTCACATCAACAGCTTTTAACATTCGCCTCTCCTTGTTGCTTAACCAAGACGTAACATGATTTGTCTCTACAGCTGAAGATCTTGATTCAAGAAGAAGTCGCGTTTTAACCTTTGGAACCGAGGAAAGATATCCGTCCAAAGATTTTGTCATCGCGAGCGAATTGCTCGTCAGAACTTGAGAAGAATTGAATTCCTTACGTATCTCCGTTTTGAGTTTCCCTTCTTCAAATCCATCAACACATGTCTCTTGATAAGACATGACTGCGCTTAGCCAACTGTCCAAATCGGGAACTATTTTCGCAAAGTTATTAGCTTCTGTGTCGTTGATTCTTTTCACAGAGGTGCCAAGTTCTTCCTTAGCTTCATCCACAAGCAACTTGCACTGCGCTATAGCATCTTTGTCATCTTTGTTCTCTGTTTTCAGGCTCAAAACCTTTTTGAAAACTCTGTCTAGATCGTCATTGACAGCTACAATGGCAGACTTTAAAAGGCTCCTAGGGTCAGATAGAGGAGTATCTGTCTTTGTCCCATTTTTAAGAGTTTTCTCGCAAGTTGGTTTGTAAAGAGTGGAATTGCAAAGTGTTTGGATAATCTTATCGACCTGGCCAGGTTTCACAGATTGTGCTGCAGAAGTAGGCGGTTTCTGGCTCGGGCTCTCGCTTTTGACGTTGGAGGTATCCTTAGTTTTGTTGTTTGTAGTTTTCCCATGTTCTTGAGCTTTGTTTTCATATGTAACATAAGCAAAAGCACCTCCAATAATGGCAGCAACCACAACAAGCGCAGAGACGATTCCAAATATGATTTTCTTCCTCAACTTACGTTTTCTCTCTGCATTTACACGTTCTTGAATTATGTCGAAGTCTTGAAAAGCCATTTTAGCTTAAAACGTTTTTCTCCGTCTTTTTACTTTGAGAGTAGAAAATTGAATTTTCCTCTGCCTTGGGAGCAAGCTGAGGCAGGGAGATTAAAATGGAAGATCAATCTTTCTATTTTTTCTTGTGTTTATTTATTTTCCTCTGTTTTGATTGATGCCTATTGTTTGTCTCATGAGCCAATTTCACGCCTTCTAATTTTAGCTTCCTGTATGAAACAAAAAAAATGTAATGCGCTAAGACTTAAAAGTGACAAGTCAAAAGAAGTTCCTAAGATTGATTATCTACTTTGAGCTATTCGTTTGTCTAAGTAGAAATTAGAGAGACACTCTAAAAAGACGGGAGACTTCACACTGTAAATCTAGTCGTCTGCTGGTAGTTTGATCCCCACAACTGATGCGTCTGGTTGGACTATTAAACAAAATTTAAGATGTAATTTAGAACTCAATCTAATCTAACAACGCTAATAAGAATTCTCAAAAGTTAACGACCTTGAAGTTCTTTAAGGTTCCCGTTAGGTAAGCAAACGCATGCGTTCCACATATAAAACTATATAATAGGCAGTTGAGTTGACACACACTGACTTACCAAGCAAAATGTTAATAAACAATAGTAACAAATAACACTATAAGATAGAAGCAGTGTATGTACAATTGCATCTTGCTTTTATTATTTCTGATGCAAAGGCAATGGAAGAGGCATATGCCACACCTAAGGCCAAGGGTAATACATAAACACAAATTACCCAAAGACCATTCCAACCAAAAAAAATAAAAACTATATTTGCTAACTGAATATTGTGTATGTCTCTTGCAGAAAATGCTTCAGGACTTGTTACCAACAGCTTGAGGATTGTCTCTCTCTTCTTCCTCCTTCGCCTCTGCTGAAGAACTGTTGCTTGGCACAACCGTGGCAGGCGACCATTGGTCAGGAACCATCAGAAAATAAGCCGTCATCGCTTTCCTGAATCGTTTCTTGTATTGCTGTGGCGAAATCACTGTGGGAGATGAGTTCTTCGGTCCTCCAAGGAGCCCTGAAGTCTTGACCCAAGTCTCCAGATGTTTATCCCAAGTGTATTGCCTCATGAAATCGATAATTCCTAGAACCAGTTCGTTTCGTTCTTCATCTACCCCAACTAGTAAGGAGTAATCCATTACGTGAATCGACTTCAGCCAAAAACAAACCAAGATGTCTCACATCAGTATTACTATGTAAAGCCCAAGAACAAGTTTGGTATTTCAAAACAGTTTGAAGGAAGAGTAGCAACTGGAAACTTACAGCGAGAAAGGATGTATCATTCCAGACGGCTCTTTCAAGAAGCCGTTTTGCCTTGCTCCCAACAAATATTGGAGATGTCGGCATTGCTTCGACCAGATTCTGGTCCAGCAAAACTGTATTGCTACCACTGGTATCCGGATTGTAACGAGCACGAGTGGAGCCTTTTAGGTCATAAAGCCTAGTGAAGTTCCGCTTGAACAGAAGATTCTCCATCACCAAGACGTCCATTTTGAACTCTTTTCCTCCTTTAAGGTGTTTGGATGAGACCTTTACAGATTTTAGCAAAGAATTATGGGTCTCATTACATGTCAACAAAAGAGGTAACAAGAAAAATCACGGTTTGAACCGAACAAAAGCATTCTCAATTATCATGTAGGTCAGAACGATTGTCAATTAACTAAGATAGATGCAGAAGAACTGAACTATTTTGTTATCTTTTTGTACCTGATAGATTCCCAAGATCTTTGCAAGGCTTGTAGGGCTTTTAGTACTGATGGATTCGGTCAGGTATTTGAAGTAAGCTGGACCAAATTTGATGAAGGACTCAAGCTCTGTCTTTGTAACTTGTTTGATGATAAAACGATCGTCCAAGGATTTTGCAAAGAAGACGTTGCTCTTTCCACCCTGGGCTCCCCATTTTCTACAACGGCCAAGAGATCTAATGAAGTCTGTTTCTGAAGGACAGCAAATCTTCCTCAGGGCTTCAAACTCCTTAGCATAATAACACGTCACAGAGTACTTCACCTTCCCAGGAGGACCTTCATCTGTAAACGAAACTCTAGCATGCAGATCTTTCAAATACAATGATGAATGTAGCAGCTGCGAGACTTGTTCATCAGCAGAGCTAAGGCTTCTACTCATGTCAACTGACAAATCGCTCAATGAATTCAATGAGAGAAGATTAACAGAATCAAAAAGTGAAAAGGAACCTCCACTATCCAAGCGATCTCTTGACTTATCTGATCCAGACATCTGGGCTTTATAATCTGATGATGTAAGGGCATACGCTATGATACTAGTAGGTTCGTCATCATATACTGGCAGTACCAAGTCATTAATTCCCAGAGGAAGCAGCAGCCTAGCACCACTTCGCCATTCAAGCTCTCTATATGAAGAAACATAAACAGGCCGGTCTTCAGCCATAATATGCTTTCGAGAATTAAGCGAATAATTCTTGTTGAGTGAATAGTAGAAACTAGGAGAAGGCATCTGAACTTGTGTTGTATGGTCATCATTGGTAGGGCCTCCTTTAAAGTTCAGCCCACTTTCTGAACCCAGCAGCCTTAAATCAGGAGTCTGAGTTCCATTTGCTGAAGCAGCTCTGCTAGGCGGACGGGAAATACCATTCTCGGAAGTAGTTTGTTCACCTATCCATGCTGCATCAAGAGTATCAGATAAGTCTGTTGTTTGAGACTGGCTCTCAGAAAGTACTGCTTTGACCACCTGCGAAGGCTCCACAAATTTTTCTTTACCACCTTCGCTAGGGTCTAACTCCATCCTACAATCTGGGTGTGTGTCTGAACCTACATTTTCAGGAATAGCACTTTTGCCGCTAGTATCAGAAAATGATTTACCCTGGTTAAGACACGTATCATACTCCGCATCCTGGAGAAGAGAGTCATTACTACTTGCAACCTGGGTCGGTACTGACCTTAATTTTTCATCACCGAACTTCTCAAAGGAGAAGTTACGACCCATAACTTCTGCGGCAGAGTTCCTCGGAGCTTCAGAATAGTTATTTCTAACCATACTAGCAGCCCCTGCTAGGCATTCATCCCAAGCATATGAATCGAAAAGTATCAGTCTTCGAAGTTTATTTATCAAAAGGATATCAATAGTAGGTTGTCCATCCTTAAACACACTTAACATTTGCTGTAATGATTCCTGAAACCAGAAGCAGCCTTAATTAGTATTGCAGAGGAAACAGAAAAATCATCCTACATGGTAAAGGGTACATATACAAATGCAGAATTTTATATTTTTCCCCTCAAATGTAGCATATTATGTTTTTGTATTTGCGTGTTGATAATTAACTATCAAAATGTATGTACCAAAAAATGACCACATTTAACCATGTATCTATATTTTAGACACATATTTCGTGAGAAGTGTGACAGTCCGAGTGTAGGTGTGTGTAGGTGGGTGTCTGTCTGTGTGAGTGTGAGTGTGACGATCACATGCAACTGTGTTTCTTCTTAAGTCTAACGGTGTGTAAGTTGCATGACAGGCTACCTTATATTCCTTTTTACGTTGCTCAAGAAGTCCTGCAAGTTCTTCAAGAGAAAGCTTTATCTTGTTGGGAGTGCTGCCCTTGGAACCGGCACCCATTGTTTTCGCTGAAATCTGACTAAGACCCTCCTGAACCTCATTAAAGAGGACTTCCGCTTTTTTAATCACCTATAGTATAGAAACCATGACAAATAAGTGAAATAAGACTCCTGGCTTTGTTGAATATGTACAAATATTCGATTAAAAGTACGGGAAAATTGTAACCTCTTTTGATTCTTTTTGGAGCCATTCCTGGTTCTCACAGTTAAACTCAAGTTTCGCTGGTGGAAGAAAAACTGCATAAATATTAATTGAAGCATAGCGGAAGCAAGCCACCATTCTCCCAAAACTGCAGTAAGGAAAATATATGTGACACTCAGTACTGACATATTCATGCTTAGTTAATACAAGGTCACAAACCCTCAAACATAGACTGACATTGCCATAAAGATTACAATTCGGGATGTGAATGACCAACACAACTACTTATGCAGAGCCTATCTGGACAGTACATCTGATGTAATGTATATTAAGTGCTAAGCCTGACTGCATTATGCAAAAGCAAACAAAACATGCTACTTGAGAATCAGACATATGGAAGAGGGAAAATCAGTAACGTGTAATAAAAGCAAGCGAAACTATCCACAGCGAAAGTGTTTATTAGCAAGCATCTTTTCATACCCATAGAACCGGAGGCAGTCTCTGTGAAGGGAATGACCACAGTTGGCCACACGACTAGCCGCAGCATGGTTAGAAAAGCTCAGCTCCAAAAATTTTCCAAAAGACAGGCCCCACGCAGCATCTGACATCACAATTCTGCGTGTGGCCGGAGGAAAGCCATTGATCCGAGGACATTTCAGGCATCGATGCCACATCCAAATCTTTCCTTCGCGTTGCCCAGGTAGCAATTCAGGCAGTTTCTTAACAGATATTGTCAGACTACCTTGCCTATGAGTATAACAGTGAATGTGTGCTTCCGCTGGCATTGTACATGACGGACAGCACTGATCCTGAACAGGAGATTAATACAAGCCACAGCTATTAATAGCCAGAAGTTATACCAACATAATAGGCTTCATTAACTTGTGGTCTTACACATTTTATTAGCCTGGAATCTTTGAACCATTTTAATGTCATATTTCGCTTTTCCCTTCAGTCTTTCTCTTTCTTAAACTATCCTCCTACTATTTCATGGATTGCTTTTATGATTCTATGAACCTAGACCTATTTAGATTACTTCCACAATTATCCATGTCAAAATAATAGGGTACAACTACGAAATTGTAGGACTTTAATTGGATTAGCTGGTCCACCTGGTTCCATCAGGAGTTCAATTTCCTCACCATTGGCTAAACAAATAAGGTGTTTTAAGAATTAAAAGATTAAAAAAAACCACACTAAAATGAAAGGTACCTGATCAAAGAGATTATCCCTTAAGAACCGTCCTAAAGGCTTGTCAAAGCTACCATAGTATTTGATGCGGAGTAGATGAGCCCGCTCACACACAGATCCTTTCCACACGCATCTTGTTGATAAGGAAACCAATATACTTTGATGGTCTGACGCTGACGGAAGAAAGTCTCCTTTTGAAGAGTCCATCTGTTCTTGTCTATTACAATTTTGATCTCCTATTACTGTGGATTCATTCGTGTAAGCACCATCAGTTACTTGTTCTGTGGCACTGGGTAAAACAGACCACTGATCGTTTTTAACAGAAGGTTCTTCCATGTGAAACGATAGCTGCCTGGGTTCTAGAGGAGGAACTAACCCATTGTCCTTAGAGGTATTAATTTCTGGAGGCTTACAGTAAACAGTATCCAAGTTGTGAAGCAGTCTTTCAGATGGGTCAATCCTGTCGTCTCCATCCAATTTCCCTTGCAGATGAGTCGTATTAGAAGCGAAATTACCAGTAAGGTCGCCATTGGCTTTCTGTGGCTCACCTCTTAAATCAGTAGTTGGAGACTTTTCAGCACTTGACACAGTAAAACCAGGGATTGTGGATATTGATCTGTTAATGGTTGATGGTTTATCAGGTAAAGCCACTGTAATTGGGGTCTGCAGAGGAAGTTCTGGAAGGGAAGCACCTTCATCTGCTAGGAAAGATGTCTCAAGAGCCAAGTGATATGCTGCAAAAACTCCATACTGAATCACATGTTTCACCTTCTTTAGCTCCTCTTCATGTGCCCCCTTGAGCAATATCTGAAAAAACCAGATCAAGCAGCCACACTGTAAGTTATTTTTGATCAGATATATGCATAGTCATAATAACAGGTCAAGGATCTCATGTCTTCAACACCTAAAAAATGTTATGGAACTTACTGTACACCCCAAAGGCTTCGGGCAGCCATCAAAAAACATTAAAGTCTTGGCCATTTTCTTCGCAACTTGACAAGGACTAACATGTTTCTCGACAAACTTTTCCACATGGAAGAGGTCACAATAACCCAGCTTTGGTGATGTGAGCTGGTCGATCGAAGGGACAATCTGCGCACCAGTACAGCGGGATATACGCTCTAGAAGAGACCTTTTAATATTCAACACAAGAGATATGTCCTTCGCAAGAAGATATTCCTGCGCAAACCGCGAGACAGATTTCTCCACCAAGAGAATGTGAGGATTGTGAGAGTCAATTTTGGCAACAGCCATCTTCAAATGGTCCATTTCCTGAAACACCAAAGATAGCCTTTAATAATGCAGAGAAAATTGAACCACCTACTCCTCTGAAGTGACAGAATTATGCTTTTCCTTTTCTTTCAGTCCAAGGATTCACGTCCATGGTTATAGGGAAAAATATAGAAGAAGAACAACGATTCAGACCTGTTGCAACAAAGTGTCAAAACTAGAGAGCTGGTTAGAGATGCGCTGATACTCCAGAGCTCCTCCAAGGATTAGCAGACGCGGCTTCTCGATCTTTGAAGTCATTCGCCGATGAGCCACATTTTTCTTACAAACAACTCCTTTCACGACCATACTGAAAAAAACCATCCCAGTTTAATCAATTATACAGAGTTTAGCAGTCAATCGACAGAAGTATAAATCCTCACGAAATATTCACAACAAAAACATGAAGCTAATATACAATCGACTTTACGTCGTGAAACTATCAATAACGGAAAACAATAAAAGCTCCAAATCATCCTGTAAGCTTTAGGAAAACTTAGTTGGCATACTTTTCTCATTGGTCTACGAAAGAAAAATTAAAACAAATACAAACATAACAAAGAAGTAACCCCTTTTTACTCTTAATGTTCATAATTAATGTTACTCCCTTACTATTAAAAAAGCAGTCATAAAAAAAATATGGAAGCTCTGCTGAAAAAAGAAAACAAAAACACAAGATAAGGAAGCCTACAAAAAATAACAAACTCAGGGGAATGTCCTGGAAACTGAATAGTAGTGTTAAACATTCTTCCAGCTACACATAGAAATTGTGAGTATTTAAATAGTGATAATTGATGAAGGCAAATCCAGGAACAGTCTCTCGTAAATCCAAAATAAATGTCATTCTAGTTAATCGTAGAGGAGAATGAATGAAATCGTAAACAATGATGTAATTGCGCAAAATATCAATCATACAGTTCAAAAGCATGAATAGTATTTGAAAAACCCAAATGTGCCACTGTATCTAGAAAAAACATCAAGCACAGTAGACAATCCCATATAAAGGGTCCAAAAAAGTCACCTCTCACTGCGACGTCCACAAGGGATGCATTTAACCTTCACGTATCCTCCTGGATCCATTCCTCCACTTTTACTTGTATCTGGCTTGAGAAGCGTTGCAGCCTCCCAAGACAATGAGGTAATTATATCAAGCCAGCCCTCTTCATCACCTTCATTGACCATAGGTAGATTATCAACCTCCAAAAGTTGTGCTACCAAAGCCCTAAAGTGTCCTTCAACAACATTTTTCATAGCACCGCTGGACTTGTCCCTCGAGTGGAACTCCTTATCGTTAAAGCTACTTGATGGGCGAAGGTACCCCCAATCACCTCTATCACCTTCATCACCGTCATCATCAGATAGCACTGCTTCTCTTTCATCTTCTTCGTTTTCTGGCTCTGGTGGTAGCCATAAGAGCCCATCGCTCTCAAAATCCACTACTTCGGGCTCAAAGGACTCCTCACAAGGAGGGCTTCCCTCCTTCACATCGTTCCATCCATTTGCTTGTTGTCTGCTTTTATCTATCGTCTCTGTATTCGGTGAGTCAAGATCTTGATCAGGGGGAAAGCAACTTATGTTTGGCTCTATTTTTACACCAACGTCATGAGCTTCATGTGACCCATAGATATGCTCTACTTCATCGAGGCTGATGGCACCATAGTAATCATTTCCTTGAGAGTAAGATTGTGCATAATCAGAGTGATAATCGTCATCATCATCAGCTTCACCATCACTCCTGCCACCACCAATTCCGAAAATGAGCAACTCAACAGATAATTTCAAACTGAGACAATAGTGAATCATTTTTAAAGACCCGGTATAACAAATACAGTTGGTGGGGGACAATATACAAGCCTCTTAAGCATTATCAAAGAGAACAGATAAAAGAAGCTATACGGTAAACATGTACGTATACACACACAAAGTTACCTGTTCACAAAGAATTCGACTTGATTTTCAGAAGAATCTAACACGTGCTCATAAAGATCTGAAATCCTATGAGACGATGCATTCTGCTGATCAGACTTGTCAGAATCCATGTTTGACGAGACACGGCGGCTAGCTCGGGGATTCATTTTGGGTCTAGGGGAAGGTCCAACAGTTGAATCAACGGTGCAATTGCTACTGTTAGAGGTGCAAATGGAGGTGGTACTTGCCACACTTCTAGCAGAAGGCGATGAACTAAAATGGAGGCTAATAATAGAAGCCCCATTATCAGGCGGAACTATCCCTTGTTCCCACTGTTTGTAGCAGTAATTACAGACCCTGATCCTTTCTGGTTCCTCGTGACTATCCTTTGTTTCATCTGATGGAGATGGAATAGAATTTGCAGCGCATTTTGCACAGAATACTCGACCACAAAGGCGGCAATGATGTCTTCGATTAAATACAGTGAACTGAGCATCACACTCATAACACACAGGGCAGCTTTGATCAGGCATCCAAAAATCCCTCGACATATTTGAGGACTCACTCTTTCTAGGGATCCAAGATTTGACTATGTCAACAAACCCAGGTGCTTTGTTATCTGGTGAGTCCATTTATTAAATCTCCAACAACAAGGAGAGTCATCATGAAACACCCATTTGCTTAATGGCATTAAGTCTAACCCTTGATCCCTGAAGATGAATTGTAACCACGAAAAATCATCATAAGCTTCTCTTAAAAGGACTATTAAGTTAACATGAGATAGAGAGATGACAATGAAGTTACCTGGAATAAGATATCTCCGAGATTCACACCAACTCACTGGGTCACTCTCAAACTTCCAAAATCCACCGATTCAAGATCAAAAAGATCTCAAATTTCAATTCCTCAAACTCAAATTATTCTGTCTGACTAGAGAAATCAACAAATGCGAATCGATAAACCCCCGAAACGAGCAACTCTCGCTGTCACGAAACTCCAAATGCTTAAATTACGCGAGCCAAAAAAAAAAAAAAAAAACTTTTTTTAATAGAAAATAAAAACCAAACAAAAGAAGAAACAAAACACGCAAAATCCAGAAATTGGTTAATAAGAAACCAATAAACAGAAGGCGCAAATTTCTTATGGATAAGATTTGAAATCAAATTCGAGGAACCAATTAACCGTAATCTCTAATGGAAAGTGCCAAGCTGAGAAAATTGGAAAGGGAATAAAACAGTTTTCCTCGAATACCCAACAAGAAATTGGAAGAGGAGAAGAAGAAAAAAAACAAGAAACTTCAAATTGAACAAATTACAAAATAGGATAAGAAGATTTGAATGGTTACATAAATGAAGGTTTGCAGTTTCTTGTTGTGTGGCTTTCTTCTTTTTCCTGTTTCTCCTGTTTTTTTTTATGTTCACGACTTGTCTGATCTTTCTTGTTTGTTGTTGCCTCCTCCATTTCACTTTTTATCTACGTATATATCCCTCCATTATATCATACACGTATCTAAATTATAATATACTTATATTTCACCTTCAATTACGTATAATCATGTATATCTTCATTAGTCTTCATTATGTCGACTAAATAAAAATTTATACTATATAGGTTCATCATTGTCAAAAAAAGAAATAAACATAGCTTCATTATTGTCGACCAAATATAACATTTATATAATAGGTTAATTATTACTACTATTTTTTTTTGTTTGCCAAATGTTGTTATTACACTAATAAAAGTCAACTATTAATTGATTGTTACGCAACTCAAAATTTCTGTTATAACGCACATACAGATTACAACAGAATCAAAAGTTACGTTGGAAATAATCTCGTTTGTAAATTGTAACGTATTTTATTATTTTAGGCAATCATCATAGATACGAGATGATATAACTAATCAGTCAAAATATCAATTAATGGGTAGTCAAAATTGTGCATGGGAAAGGAGAAAAAGGATTTGGTGTCAAACACGTGAGCTTCCCAAATGGATGGCTGTCAATCTTCGGATGTGATCTGTGTAGAGAGGACGACAATACATACACAAGAGCATAGTTGTATTTCAAACGACCTTAATTATGATTTCCCGAGCCTCTTCTTACCATATCCAAGAGACCTAAGCGGACGTTTTTTTTAGAAAGAGACGACTGGTGATTTTTTCAGCTTTTTTTGCTGTCTGAAAAATTCATTCAAGAAAAGTACCAAGACTGAACATGAAGTAAATACAAAAAAATCAACCAAAAACGTGCCTCTTCCAACACTTGTTGATCAAGTCATGCAAGCACTCCAATGGTATGATTTCTAGAGTAATGATAATAAATCTCTCCAAATTGCAGCAAAAAGGAAGGCCAGTGCCAAAATACACATTACAGAGTCTTAAGTGTGCATCAGAAGAAAACAACAGACAAGGAAAATTTTGCAGTGTCCTCATTAATTAGTTTCAACCAAGGATGGGGAAGATGCGGGCGATATGTTCCAAGGGAACATTCTCACCTGTATTTTTCTTAAGCTCCGGATGGTTAAATTCATTTTGCGGTAAGACAATACTTCCATCCTCTTTCTCAACAACAGTCCATCCACTGTTAGTCACTTGGTGCTCAATGAACTTGTCTAGAGATGCACCATCCATGTTAACAGCCTGTGCAAAATGTTTATAACTAATGAACAAGGGCATTTATCGACAATAAAAGGTCAACAAAATAGATTACCAGAACTATGACGTGGAAATCTTGTAACAAAAAATTATACCAAAAGTGAGAGATTTCACATCCAAGTTCTACCAATTGATAACTAAAGCTAATTATGCTGAATATCTGACTATCTGTCACGAATTATAAACCAAACATCATACCTCAGCAAGCACAGATCTGGGAACCTTTCGGTAGCTTAAGCTAAGAAGGTGACTTGCATATGCTTGGATAGCTTGCTCAAAACCTGCATTTAATCTCTTGCATATTAGACATCTACACACAGTCATAAAATGAATAGATAGTACCATAAAGCACTACTCAAGACTTTTCCGTGGTATATCCTTAAATATCTAGTCCAGATCCAGGATTTTGTTCATACTAGACGATTTATTTATGATTCAGAACTTTGTTACCTGGAACAGCCTCGAGAATGTGACGGTTCTTGGCAGCTTCATCCCAGAACTGTTGGAACCTCCCAGTCTGCAAAAGTAATACAAGTGTTTTAAATACTCAAAGTACACCTTTTCCTGCTCCCAAGTCCCAACTTTTAATGTTGTTTGCGTACCTCAAGGTAGTGTGATAGAACAATTAGTGCCTTGAACTGCTCCTCCATTTGCTGAAAACAAAATTCAAACAAGTGCATGTATTAATTCTCACAAATCCAAAACGTTGACACTCAAGCTTCATCATGACTCCTCAGTAGACAGACTGAGCTGACTGAAATAATTTAGAGTGCTAGTGATTTAAATACTAAATCTAGTTCCATTGTCAATCATCAACGACTGAAGAAAGATTTGAAAACTCTGTATCTCTGAATTGGCGATGAGTCAACTCATAAACCTATGAAAGCAAACCATTATGAAGTAAAAGCGAAAGAACAGTACCACTCTCTCGGGAATCAAGAAGAGGCAAAGGCTGAAGTCTGGAGTTGGCATAGCCATAAGAGCCTTCACAAAAAGGAAACAAAATCAGAGAGAGTAATTTGATAAGGCAACAAACATGTTTAATCTAAAAGTGGTCTGTCGTATACCTTGACCAAGATTCGAGCCACGATATGAGTATTCATGCGCTCAGGCTCAAACTGCATAAAAGAAACAATACCAGTAAACAAAAGGAGACACTAAAAATCTGTGGACAGGTATGATTACAATCATATGACCAACTAAAGCACCTGATAGAGCCGAAGCAAGCATAGATTTGCATCCAGACTATACGTTTGCGATGTAACCTGAAAAATCATAACGAAACCAACAGCAAAATCAATGGAAGAGGATTTCTACAATAGAAAGCTAAATACATTCCAATTACTCCAAAATCAGAACGTGGTGAAATGCTCATATCAATTGAGAAGCAAACCCTAAAATTTTGGGGAAAACGGAAAGGAAACCTGCTCGTTAACGTAGTTTTCGAGATCAGGCAAGATTTCAGGGTTGAAGGGATTGACAGCGACGAGCTGCTCAACAGTGATCGAGCTCTCTTCCTGCGGGGACTGGATCTCTCTTCCCATCTCTCCCACTTTCTCTTTTCTCTGTCTCTTTTGCGTCGGGTTGTCTTCGTGCTCCAAAAATGTGTACCGAGGATTGTTGAATGTGCAGAGGAGATTCGCGGGGCTGATAAGACGAGTCTAGGGTTTAAAGCCAAAACGACGAAGCTTTGTCGTCTGGAGTAATGGTGCAATTCACAAATGTTTAGGGTTAAATTTAGAATTATCGAAACGCCTAAGGTTTGTTTGGTAAAATAATATAAGGTTTTCATGATATTTCCACTAGCCACAATGCAATGCTCACCTTAATTTGTTACCATATTATTATATTCAACACACACTAGTCCCTAAATACAAACAGCTCTTATAAGAAGTTTCTAACCATATATAATCATTGAACTTTCATACTAAAGCATAGTCTGACCAAATTAGAGTATGGTGATGAAGTTATAATTATCCACATACGTATATTTCGAAGCCGTAAACTGGAGCCCAATTCGAAGCTAGCTAGCTTTCTCCACCAATGTTCGAATCATCTCAACTAGTAGATTATGTGAATGTACAAGCTACTAAACTTAGGGGAATAGTAAAAGTGGATATCCTTCTAGAGTATCAAATCAAAATCTTTTTAATTAAATTTCAAATATACTATATACAAGTAATCAAGTTTGACTCGACACTTTTCATAACAAAACTATGTAATGTGGCTTTATTTGACAATACAGTTCACCAGTAATGAATCCTTAATATATAATGGATAGTTTTTTTTTTTTTTTTTTGTAACAATCAATGGCTTTCCTTGTTGTTAGTCTTCACAGCTTCAACGAATACGATTCACATGAGAAAATGGCTCGGAAAC